>WTSP01005259.1:23813-35076 GCA_025331215.1 Actenoides lindsayi | reverse complement strand
TTCCCTGGGCAGCCTGTTCCAGTGCTTTACAACCCTTTTGGTGAAGAATTTTTTCCTAATATCCAACCTAAACCTCCACTGGATGAGCACATGCAGTATAAGCATGAATGGAAAGAGTGGGAGGGGAAGTTATTTTCAGAAGGAAGGTTATAGAGGCAAACAGCAAAGTGGCATCTGAAATGAGCTTTGCCATGAGGGTATCTTGTCTTGTCTCAGTCTCTAGAGGAGCAGATAATATACTTCATGAATTGCATCTATTATGCATTTGGTTAATGAAAACTAGTATTTGCTGACAATAAAAAGACTTCAGGAAATCCACGTTGTCACCTGTCTCATAGCATGGCCTCGCCTTCTGGTTAAGGTTCTGTGCAAGAACTGCTGTATGTGTCTTTCCCACCAGCCATGGGCCTTTCTGAAGGAATATAAGCCATAGCAGAAATACTACCTGATCGATGTCTGGTTTTCTTGAATGGACACACCAGAAAAGGTCTTTTTTCTTGATAGGTATTCTTCAACTTTTTGTCGTCTTTGTTCTAGTGGGTTAAAAAAAAAATGAAACAAAACACTTATTACATTTTCTGCTAAAATAGTAATGTCAAACTTTGTCTCTTAGGAAAAAAGGAAATGAAATTAGAAAAGCATAAAGTCTTTAGTTTAATATTCACATTTTATGATGTCTTGCACATTCATTTCTTGAAAACAGCTATATTCAAGGGGTGACTGAATGCAATTTCGTACCTATAAAAGATGGCTGCTTCGCTGCATTAAGCTGAAAGAAACCTGATTTTGTGATGGGAAGAAGTCAGCTCGCTCTTTTCCCTTCTAGATACCTGTCGAGTATTTCACATACTTACTGTTGGTTCAGCAAGCACTTTTCACTTGTAACAGCAGAAAGGCGAGTACAGCACACATGAAAAAAACCACCGTGTATATGAACCCAACTGACCACCTGCAAAATCATTTGCTTCTCTTCCACTGTGATCTGAGCATCTGCACAAACGTTGGACCAATGGGAGTGTTAATAACAGCAGAAAGTTAACCTGAAAGGGTCTTAAGCCAGCTGTCGCTGTCTTAATACAGAAAGGCATTCTGGAACAGGATACTATTTTGCATGGTTTTGTTGGTTGACTGCACACCAGAAACTTACGTTCTTCATAGGACTACAGTGTTGGTCTCTTTCAGGGACCTCTCCTTGTTCCTATGGGGAGTTAGTGACTTTGGCTTGATAGAAACAGCTGGGATAAAAACTGTCCTGCTACTCAAAGCAAGCTCAAGCATGCACGCAGCCAGTCTAGACTGTTGAGACTCCAAGTCTTACAACCGTTGTGATGTCAGAGCAAGTAGTTAAATCATTTTCTTGACTCAAAATAACAATTCCTTTATGGCATTCAGGAGCTCATGGCATTGCCATCCTCCATCGTAGACAGGCTCATTCAGCAGTGGAAGCCTTCAATGAACTCACGTATAAACTCCAACTCCTGCCCCTCCGAGGCAGGCATGAGGCCCCTTCTGAATCTCTTTGCACATGTTCTTTATCTTTCACATTTCTTCCTGCCCATCACTGCCTTTGACGACATGACTGTTAATCCCAAAAAGAATTCAGCACTTGATTGTGCAGTCTCCATGGTAAAAAGTTGTCATCCCACAGAACAGGGCAACGACCCTCAGAACCTCCTCTTAATAAAAGAGAGCTGAAAAAGGCAAGTTCTTTCTCATGTCCTGACATACCAAAGCCTTAAGCACACAGCCAGAGTGGATTGAGACGTAGGCTCGCTGCAGTGCTACGTTTCATTTAGGTTATAGTGCTTCCATAGCACAGCTGTCCAAGCCGACGCTAACTGAAGCCCGAGAGACAGTGTACATCACCTGCTTCTGAAGGCGTGTACACCAGCTAGCACGCCAGAGGTGTACCTGTCAAGAGATGCTGCACAGCAGCAAGCTCAGCGTTCATCCGACAGCCTCCCAAGCACCTTCTGCTTCAGAAACACAGGTCTCATTGACTCCGAACAGCAAAGCCCCATCGAAGCAATTCAGCTCGTTTAACTTGCCAAAACGAACCGGTCAGGAAGTAATAAACAGAAGAGGGCAGGTCTAGATAGTAGCATTTACTCCTTTCACTGGGATGCTCTTGAGTTAAGGCGTGCCTTTTATCGCGAAGAACGGCTTTCACTCCAGAGCCCTGCCCGGGGGGGAGAGCACGGGCCCCGTGGTCTCACAGACCCGCTCGCACCGGCCACAAGTTCTAAGGCCACAACAGCGGGAGCTGCTGCAGAGACCCGCCCCGTCTCCGGCCCCACCTGAGGGCCTTGCCCTCGTCTCCCTCTTCCCGGGGAGAGCGACCAGCGCCGCGGCCTCCCCCGCAGCTCCGCGGGGTGGTAAGGACAGCCAGCCCCGGAAGCGAGCGCCCCAGCTCCGCTCAGCGAGGATCGGAGGGCGGTTCAGCGCCTCGGGGCTTTGTCTTCCCAGTTCCCGCCACACGGCCTTACCTCGGTACGCCGGCTCGGACCTGCGGCTAGCGGGGAGCTGCGGGGGGAGATGCGAAGGCGGCCGCGCCGCCATGACCGCCCGCGATATAAACGGCCCTGCTACGGGGACCGTTTGAATCCCCCGCCTCACGGCGCCTCTCTGATTGGGCCGGCCGCGGGGCTTGAACCGGCCAATGGCGAGCGGCGGGGCGGTGCCGGTGCCGCGGGGCGGGGAGGGAGGCGGCGGGAAGGCGGCGGCCGCGCCTCAGGCCGCCGGTAGAGGGCGCGGCGCGGCCGGGGATGGGGCCTGGTCGCCCGGCAGCGGCGGGCGGGGAGCGGAGGCTGCGGCCCGGTCGTCTGCCGGCGGCTGCGGGGAAAGGTGCTGCGCGTCAGCCATGGACAGGTTCGCGTGGACCACCGGGTTGCTGGAGCTGGGGGAGACGCTGGTGGTCCAGCAGCGCGGCGTGCGCCTCTACGACGGGGAGGAGAAGGTGACGGGAGCGGCCCTGCGCGGGGCCTGGCGGTGCGGCGGGGCCTGGCGGGCAGCGACCGGGGCAAGGGAAGGAGGGAAAGGGCTCGTTCGCGGCCCTCGGCCAAAGGGGGCGGCGAGGGGACGTGAGTGTGGGTGGCAGCGGGGAGGAGGGGAGAGACGGGAGAGGTGTGCGGGGGCCTGGGCTGCGGGCTGAGCGTCGATCACGGGCTTGGCTCCCTGAGAAGATCGGTAGGGAGGAGAACAGGCTTGGTGGGACCGAGAAAGGCCTTGGGCGGCGTGTGCCGCGGGGAGAGGGGGTTGGCACCCCAGTAGGGCGGGTGTAGGTGGTGTCACTGTCGTGACGCTTGATGCCCGGTGCTCGGGCTGTGGCTTCCTGTGTGAGGGGTCAAGCGCGGCCCGTGCTGCTGCTCCCAGCAAGCTGCGCTCTCCGCGCTCTTTGGCTTTGCTGTCGGATGCAGGGCATGCCGCACAGCTCACACTCCAGTCATCTTGGTAGCTCTAAAATGCTCTCCAGCTCTCGTCTTGAAGGGTGCTTTCTTGCCTTCCACTTTTATCTGAGCCTGCCCACTTACTGCTTCTTTTTGCTGCTGGACTAACTCTTGATCTCTTCATTTTTCCATGCCACAGTAGTCGCATACCCTTATACAAGGCTGTGAAAACGTGCCTCACGTTTTACAAGTAGGAAGCGATGTGTCAACACAGATTTCTCCACATTCTAACTGTGTCTGATAAATAAAGAACTTTGCAACAGCATAAAGGGTACAAACAATGTGATAGATGGGAAGACTTCAGATCGTGTGTAGCATGCTCTTATGAGGTTCCTGTGCTTTTTAAGCGTGACTTTTACTTTCTTTGTCAGCAAATAGTGTTCCAAAGCCAATAGCCCCGTTTAAAATACAATATTTAAGAATGCGTGTGTTGCACAGCATATGGAGGGAAGATCCTTCAGGATTTCCTGTGGGACAGTTTATACATCTGAAAAAGGAATTTTGTGTATATCCATCTAATGCTTTTATACTAATTTTCTCCATTGTTTCGTAAACTTCATTAACTGTGTTTTCTGAAAGAAGAAAAAAAGAGTCTTCTCAAAATACTGTCTTGTTGAATCTGATTGCTATGTTGTGATAATGTGTCATGTTTCCAAGATCAGTATTTATGCAACTTACTGGTTAAATTTGTTGTTGGTCTGTTCTATTTTTCCTGTTAGGTGAGATTTGACAGTGGAGTATTACTGCTTAGCACACACAGACTAATTTGGAGGGATCAGAAGAATCATGTAAGTCCCACTTCTGTTTCTTTTATGCCATTCAATTGTAAGTTCTGCAATAAATGACAGGTAGCTTGCAATGAAAAGACTGCACACAGAGAGGAGATTTTTCTTTCCTTTGTTTGTGTTTTGTTTTGCAAGTATAGTCCATTTTTTGGCTCACAGTGGAAAGAAAATATGTACAGGAATGTTCTTTCACCCAGTTCTGCTTTAATGAAATAATTATGCGAGATAAGGAGAAATGGGAATGAACCATATAAGTGTTCATATTCTGTGGCACAGAAATAGAGGAGAAAAGAGCCCAGTATCATGCACTAAAAACCATTGGTTTGGAGACTGAAGTTGAATGTGTCATGCAAATCAGAATGTGAACTCCTCTCCCATGCTCCTTGTCTAAGAAGATCTTTTTTTCCCCAGTGCTTCCAAGTCCAAGTTTCCCTGTCTTCTGCTCCCACCATATAGTGCCAGACCGTGATTTGATAATAGGATGTGTTGGGTGGCAGTATTATTTTGTACGAGTCTTACTCTCCCAGCTACCTGTCCTGGTGCTGAACCATCCCTTCAGTAAGCAAAACATCTGTCTGTATGGTTATGGAGAAGTGACTCAAGAGGTAAAGTGGCAGCGTCAAAACTCCAGTGTACTAACACTGCTGCTGAATGCTTTGTATTGGCCACAGCCTGAGATTGCAGTCTAGAAACGGGTGAGAGGGGTGACAAACACACAGAAAGCTCTAAGCACTGGCTGTGACAGCATGCATCGCTTCACAACCGCAATTGGAGAAGTCTTCCTCACAACCAGGTTGGATTGTGCTTGTTTTGGGCACAGTCTTTTACAAACTTAGCCCTGGAAGCCAAAGCTTAGACAGAGCATGTTCAGGTGACAACTTTGCAAAGTTGAATTATATTCCTCTAGACTAATTTTGCACAAGGTTAGCTTGTATCCAAAGGCCGTTCCGTGCCAAATATCACATCCTTGCTCCAAAGCAGGGAGCTTCTAAGAGTCTTCTGAAGGTAAGGTCACCAAAGATGTTCTTAATTTGGCAAAGCAATGTCTTTTTAATTCGGGATTGTTTGCAGGAGCAGCAGAACTATTTTTAGTACAAATTTTTCAAAACGTTTTGAAAGCTGGTGCCAGGGTGGAGTTACTGCTAAACAAGTCAGGGGTTGATTGTCCAGACCATGAGATATTCTGTATAAATTAACCTTTTTTTTTTTTTTTTCTTTTGGCACAGTCAGTATGAGAGAAGTTATCTGTGCTAAACTATGTTAATCACTTCTTATTTCTTCATCAGCATCTCTTTTTTTTTTTTTAGAGGTGGGCACATAAGGCAACATGCACTGCTTCTAATCTCACTTGGACTTCTTCCTTGCTTGGAGTAACATTAAGGATTATGGCTTCAGCAAGTCCTACAACTGTCCATATCCCTATTCTTTCCTTCCCAACAAAAGGATGACATTTGTCTTTTTTTCCCTACCTTCTCCCCCTGTCTTGCACAAGGTTTCTTATATTCTTCCAAGATCATTGAATTTTCTAAATTAGAAGAGAAGAGCCTTGGAGAATAAGAATAATAGTATTATTTTAAGAAATTGATTTAACTTCACGGAGATTCTGACCAGCTCCAGGCCTGATTAACAGAGGAGCAGAAACATATGGCCAGGAGACTGGCAAAAATTACCCCATTCTGATCAGGGAGATGTAAATATAAATAACTTTTTTAGTGTGGTAAAGAGATCTGATTCTTTTCCAAGCCCTTGGGACTGAAACATGGGAAGCACAGTCTCCTTTTATTTTCGTGGTGAGCTGTTGGCTAAGCTCAGCTGTGATGTAACAGCTAGCTTTCCTAGGATAAACTTGTAGAGACAGTCCCCTTTTATTGTGTCAGCAAACTTAAGTAATAACTGGGGCACTCGTTATTGGGTTACATAGCAAACCTTTTTACAAAACCAGGCAGCTGTGTTTCATACCTGCTGTCGTTAGAGACCATCTGCAGTATAAAAAATACAGTGATTTCCAAAGGGGGAAAAAAAAAAAACCCAACACATAATTCTTTGAAGTTTGTTACATAGCTAAATTTGTACAACGTTTTAAGTTATAAAATCATGCATAATGTGAGCATGAGACACTAGGAAACAATACCCAAATAAACTCACAGCATTTTTAACACATCTCTCTTTTTGTGTCCCTTCCTTTCTCTTCTCCCACGGGGAAGGAGTCATTCTAAGTTCTTGTACTTAAAATAAGTTCATAACTCTCTAGCGGTGAACTAAATTAATCAATCATTTTGACAGTGTACATACTATATATAGTTGGACTCTTTTGTGATTCTCAAAGCTTTTTTTTTTTTTTTAACAGAAGTATCATTTTGCCTATATTTAAAGTGTCCAGAGTTATGTGGGCTTTTTACAAACAGTAACTGTCTGTGTAATGACTATAGAATCTGGAGCTGCAGAAGAATCTAGATAGCTTATACTAAGAATTTTTAGAACCCAAAATACAACCCATGTTTTTTCCCAGTGAGAGATTTACTCATTAGTCAGGATTCCTGCATCTATACTTCCCTAATAATGATTTGAATGAGTATTTCATTATTCCATGCAAAGGTGAACAGTTTTGGTAGTAGGGATTGAGAGGGCCTTGTGACAGTGTAAACTGGTGTTAGGCTCACCCTCGTGACTGACAGAAGAGAGAGGCTCAAAGAGGGAATGAAACCTGTGTTTCGTGTATTCTGCATGACTGTCTCCAGGCTGTTGTGCAGAGGATGATGTTCACCAAAGGATATTCAGCAAAACAAGACCAGGCAACTAATTAGATGCTTTGAATCGTTCCCTTGAGCAATTTTTGTCTCAAATGCATATAGAAAGAGTTTAGCCTGGGTAGGTTGGTTTCCCACAGGTGGATACAGTCTTGTTTCTTGCTCTGCTTTGTTTTGGCTAAAGCATAGTCCCATAAATGTATGTTGAGATGCATCAGTTGCTTGACTGTGGGATAGATGAAGAAATTTCTATTCCACCCAGAGGATAGTCTAGTTTTTTCAGGTGTTCAGCTCTTAAAAGACTGGTGCTTTGGGATATTGTCTTAGCTCCCAAAGTAACGTCAATACAAAAATGTTAAGCAACCCGTGAGTATTGTGCACCTACAGGGGTAAGCTGCAGTAGTGTGGAAATTTTAGTGTTTAAATTTTGAACTTAGATACTAAAGACTTGTTAAATTCCCGAGTTGTCTTATAAATCTAGCTTGAGGTGGCTAAAGTTGACACATTGACACTTAAGTTTGCGTTTTGAATGACTAGAACTCAGCTTCAACTTTGTGTTAGTTTTCTACTTCATAGATTGTGTCAATTGTTACCATCATATTTCCTATGGAGTGCCTCAGGCAGCACCTGTTGGAATCCGTAGGGTTTGTGAAATGGGGGAAGAGAACACGTGGTTTTAGACAATCAACAGTCAGGATATGGCTTTAATTTCACTTACTTTTGTGTTGATTATTCCAGGAGTGCTGTATGGCTATACCTCTGTCTCAGGTCGTCTTCATTGAAGAACAGGCAGCTGGGATAGGAAAAAGGTAAGGTGGTAGTCAGTGTCTTTTTCAGATGGATGATTTGCCCATGCATGTTAGGTGAGGTATCCAATATTATATGTAGGTTCCATTTGCAATCTAAGTTTCCAGATTGACAGCCACAAGGACCTGCATTCCTTGCCTGAGGTCAGATGTTTGAGAGAGCCATGACAAAGTGGTGTTTGATGTGATGTGTTAAATAACTGTCTTGTAATCACTAAATGAGTATGTGTTCTAGCTTGCCATTTTCATTTGATTACTCATGAATGACAACAGTGATTTTCCCTGGATCCAAATTTGAAGGCTAATTGTAGTGCTTTGTGCCACAAAACTGTTTGGGAATAGAAACTCTGCCAGATCTTGTGTTATATAACTCTCATGACCATACGATTGATTTAGAGCATGGAAATACTGGTGATGGTTACATGGAACTCAAAGGTTTCCACTCACTTGAATAACTAATTCAGTATGGTACGTGTATAAAGAAGTTGCACAAGAAATAGAGGAAAAAGGATTAACTGGAGAAATATATATGCAGTTGACATCTGCTTGCAGCCTGCAGTCAGCTGGGTAAGGTAATACCTTGAGGATAACCAGAAGAAATGAGGTAATCCACTAATGCTAGAGAAGTCAAGTAAATAAAAGATCTATGAAAAAAAAATATCAGTGAAATGAAATGGGAATGGCAGACTTGCAGTCATGCTGTGATAGCAGTGTGTTATGTTCCTAAAATAATGCTATCTCAAAGCTTGTTTTGGTGGTGGGTGTCATTTTTGACTGTTATTTCCATGCATTTTACCTTTGAATGTTGGTTTTGGACAAATTCATGCACAGTGTTTGCAAGTGACAGATACAAGTGGGATGGATTAAACATAATATTGAGACCTTTTGTTTTCCTCTGACAAAGATCATTTATTTTGGCACTAGTTATTGCAAGGTAAAAGCCGAATCAAATGACAGTTAGCTTTTGTCTTAGCTAAAAGACTTTTTCAGAAAGTATTGATTGAAATGTTCAAATTTGTTATGTTTATTTCCACAGAATTGATGGCAGGTACATTTTAAATGTGTGAGATGTTGCTGGTTTTGACATTATAGTCGTTTTTATGCAAGATTACTGAAATACTGGGTCAAAATACTTAAATGTTCATGCATAAATGTAAAGCATTATTTGATGTGCTTTAGCTCTTAAGTGAGATAAATTTGATTGACGTTTTGATTAAATAGTTAGGTTGGATTGTAGAAATATTTTTTTATATATATTACAGAAACCTGCCTCTTCTCTTTCCTTTCATTTTTTCCTTAGTGCCAAAATCGTAGTTCATCTTCATCCAGCTTCTTCAAACAAAGAGCCTGGTCCATTCCAAAGCAGCAAATATTCCTACATCAGATTTTCTTTCAAAGAACACGGGCAGATTGAGGTAAGTTTTACACCATGCAAGCCCAGCACACCAGATCTTTGGACATGCTTTTCTCCTCTTGCTGTGTCAGTGATAATTTTCCATGATCTTTCCATGTTTACTTTTGAGGTGGAGCTTTTTCAATACATCCTTTTTGAAGACAAACACTGTGAGCCTTCAGGGTTCTATACTTTGGTCAAATAACTCAGAGTTCCAAAAATGTCAAAAGGCATTATTAGGCTTTGTCCTTATTTTAGTAGCTTTAATATATATCTTACGTGTCTTAAAATATTTTACATTGAATACAGGAGTATCCAAAAATGAAGTCTCTGAAGTCTGGTAAATGTTCACCAGAGGAAGAGATGTTTCTTTGTATCTAACCCTCTACTGAACAGGAATCAAGCCATTTAGTCCTAATCATATCTCTAATTTTATTGCTGAATACTTTGTGTACTTTGTGTTGCCTCAGAGATTTGCTTTATTTTATGTTTTTTAAATCTTTTTTTTTTTTTTACCTACACCAAATCTCAAAGGCTTTGAGCATTCTAAAAAAACATAGTATATTTTTAAAAGAAGGCTTATCTTAAAACACAAAGAAGTTTCACTCTGTAAAGAAATTTCACAGTATGAGACCCTCATTTGAAGAATCTGAGAACTTAAACGTTGAACAATGAGAAAAAGCTGTGCCTGTTCACTGTAGAAAATTAAATTTTCAGCTTGAATTAGTTATAAATGTCTTAGAAAGCATGTGCTTGATCAGACTCACTTTCATTTCTTTGTGGGCAGTTTTCAGCTTAGGACAAATGTAGATTTACGCCTAGTTATAATTTCATAGGTGCTTTGCCTGATTGTGACCTTATTTATTTTAATGTTAGTGTTTGTGTCTGAAAATGAAACTTACTATGCATTCTGGTTACCTGAGATATCAATTACACTCCAGATCTTTTCTGTATGACTTCAGAATGCTTTCCTGTGAGCTCTGAACAACTGTAAGAATGGAATAGATTTTCTGTCTGGATTTTGGTCGGTGGGATACACTTAGTGTTAACTAATTAACTAATGCCATCTTCTGGTATTAGCTGTAAACAAATAAGTGTAATTGATCTGTGTTGTTGTCTTTATATTGTTGAATTAACAGATCAATATTAATTAGCTTGTTCAACTTCCTTTTAAAAGCATGCTTTCGAGCAAACCTCAACATTTTTAACTTTTAGCATGTTTTGGAACATTTTGAATGCCTTAAAAAGATATTTTCTAATATAAGTACTCATGCGAGTTTGACTGGTAACTACCTGTCTCCTCCTCCAATGTGTATGGTTTTGAAGATTGGACATGGAGAATTTCCAGATGATGAATGTTGTACTGCAGATGTGTAGGTGTTACCATGCTTTGTCATACAGTGAAGTCTTTCATCTACCACCAAGATGCTAAAAGCATGCAGAGGTACTCTGCACCATTTATGAAAAGTCTGTTGTCACTCTTCAATGTTTGCAGTTCTACAGACGCTTATCAGAAGAAATGACACACAGGAGATGGGAGAACATACCTACTGGTCAGACCGTTCAAGTTCACAAGGATCCACAGGTATGTGCAGAGCTTCTGACCAGAGTGTGGATGTTATCTCTTGTTGCCGCTTCTTGTTGCCCCCGTACACTGCATCTGGCGTTCCTCTCTAACACGCTGTGGGCACATGTGGGAATTCAGCTTTACTTTTGTCACAGTTTAGGGTCAGGGAGGCCCCCTAGACCTATAACAGATGCTCTCTGTTAACCCCCCTCCCTCCCCAAAGGGGAAGGAGAAGGGGAATAAGGGAGAGAGACTTAGCAATTAGAAAAGGAAACTACAACAGCTTTAATGAAAATGAAATTAATGATCATAAAAATGGAATATATACAAATCTATACAAAGCCAGTATAGAAACCACCCCCCTGAGGGTAATTACATCCCCATCACCACTGATGCTGTGGAGCAGGCACCGGGGGAGTCCCAGACTGGGCCCCGCAGCAGACAGGAGCTGGATTCTGGTACCGGGTTCAGGAACACACAGACCAGGATCGAAGGCAGAACGGACAGAGTCCTCCTTGG
>WTSP01005259.1:0-23713 GCA_025331215.1 Actenoides lindsayi | reverse complement strand
TAACTCTAAACATGGGGTGTTATCACTGCTAGAAGCAGACACTGTCTGTGAGAACAGGCTGCTGACTTCAGACAGTGTAGTTAGTTAGAAGAACTGAGCTAGAAGGTAAAACCACTGAGCAGAATTAGTTCTGTTCTCACTCAAACCAGGACAACTTTGCCTGTTTCTTCACTGTCATAAATTTGTTTCTCCTTTGCAGTTTTCACCTGATACAGAAGACTGTGACCTTTCTTCCTTGAGTGTGTTTAGACTTGAATAGGTGATAATGAGCTCCATTTTTATAATGTAGAGACACACACACACACACAATTATGCAAATATTTTGTATATATTTATATTTTTTTATATATATATATGTATAATTTTATCCAGCATGAGAACTGTAATGAAGCTGAAAGTTTTTTGGTCTTATTTGTGATTTCTGGTTTAATTTTTGTGCCTGGAACTCACATATATAACATGTAGCTTCTATATAACTCTTTGGAACCTATAGATGTTTGATTTAAATGAATATTCTAAATAGATAGTTGTTATGGAGGATCTCTTTGTTATGTGTTAGATTGCCTTCTTTATCGGTCTGCACGCTTCTAGGTTATAAGCTCTCATAAATATCTCTCAAATAACTCTCAAAAAAAACCTTTTGTTTTTTCTGTATATGAATATGTTGACTATATGAATATCTTGAACATATAGCACTATATGAATGAAGCAGAATGATGTTAAGATTGTTCAGCATCGTAGAGGCATAGAATCATTCTGGTTAGAAGAGACCTTTAAGATCATGGAGTCCAACCGTTAACCCAGGACTGCCAGGTCACCACTAAACCATGTTGCTAAGTGCCACATCACACCTTTTAAATCCCTCCAGGGCTGGTGACTCCACCACTTCCCTGGGCAGCCTGTTCCAGTGCTTTACAACCCTTTTGGTGAAGAATTTTTTCCTAATATCCAACCTAAACCTCCCCTGGCGTAGCTTGAGACCATTTCCTCTTGTCCTGTCGCTTGGGAGAACAGACCAACCTCAGCCTTGCTGTAACCTCTGTAGAGAGCAATAAGGTCTTCCTGACCCTCCTTTTTTGCAGGGTAAACAACCCCCTTTCCGTCAGCTGCTCCTCATAAGACCCTTCACCAGCATTATTTCCAGACCCTCCATGCCTTTTTTGTAGTGAGGGGCCCTGCCACTTAAGTACCAGCCTTGTAAAGCACATTTGGCATCACAGGAAAGCTTCACCATCACCTCCATTCTGATACTGCTCAGGAAGGTAAATTAGACTGTGCTGATCCATCATGTTTCTGTGGCTGTGTTTCTTCAGGCTAAATTTCTTGAGGGAATCATGTTTAGGTAAACTGATGCATTTCAACACCTCTAGTATAAACGTTCACATGGACTTCTGAGGCTTTGAGAGGAGCTGGAATATCACTCTGGATCAGGCTATTAAGCACTGTCATATTAATAGTTTCAGTATAATAACTCTTTATTATCTGTCTAGTACAGCAAATTCATAGCTGCTTTACACTTACTGTTTATTTTTTTACACTAGTTTAAAAAATACTTTGAAGAAATGTATGAAATATTGTATGCATGATATCCACCCTTTGGGGGAACGCTTCCTGTCTTCTAATGTAAGGCTTTTTTCACAGTGACGCGGATGAGAAAACTTAGCCTTTCCTATTTTGATTCCTTTCATTATTTTCTTTTGCAGGCAGGAAGAATAAGGGCTGTAGGAATTGTAGGGATCGAAAGGAAATTAGAGGAAAAAAGAAAAGAGACTGACAAAAACATTTCCGAGGTAAATACTACTGAAGTTTCAAGGTCAACCACCTGTCTGAGCCATTTACATTCATTCATACTTTCTTTTAGGGGCAGCTGAAACTATTTATTTGATTCTTTTTTATTTCAGAATTGGTTAGGAGTGTATAATTTTGAGTTACTCAACTAGCTTTTCAATATATGTAAAGGTACTTCATTTAAATAGTTCCTTTCAAGAAGACTGTTCTTTGAAACTAATGGTGTGTGTTTATAAAATTAATTTTGTTAGAATTAGAAATCTGAGTTGAGTGACTTTTCCTCAGGGGAAGCAGAACTCAAAGGCATCTGCAGAAAGAGACTATTAGAAGGGTTTTTTTGTTTAGTTTTATTTTTTTCATTCTTTTCCCTCATTGGTTTTTTTTATTATTATTTTTTTCCCCAGCTCCTTTTGATTTCAATTGAAAATTTAATGTATCTCAAGAAGAATAAACTGATCCAAGTGTTTGCACATAACTGTGGGGAAGTTAAGTTTTCATCTTCTAAATAGTCAGTTTTTAAATGTTAGATTTAGGTTCATAATTACCTATAAGGACAGTAAAATGTTCTTCAGCCCAGGCATCGGAAGATGTTACAGGTATCTTTGTGAAATACTTGGGCTAGATGGAGACCTTCCTTTTCCCCAGAAACAGCACAGTAGTTGAATTCCAAATATCAATACTGATGGACAACAGAGGCGATTAGTTTCTTCATATATACCAGGAAGCAAGTCCTCAAAAATAGTCTGGTTCTGTCTTGGTAGTAGAGATTAATACAGAAGTACACGTAAAATACATGCAACAGATTTGTTCTTGTGGCAAAGTCTTATGGGATTCAGTGTGTCACTGTAAAAAAAAAGGCATTCACTGCTCTGATATGTACGAAAGTTATCGTAGCTTTGCAGGCCCTGTGCTGTTTCAGATACTCGTAGCATTAAACTTTTTCTTTTCTGTTCATGAGGAATATAATGAATGAAGTTCTGTGTGTAGTTCAAAAGGTATTGTGGTTACATGCGTGTGTATATAGTTCAAAAGGTATTGTTTCGTTCTTTTTTCTTCAGTAGCTTTGTAAGAGCGTAAAAGAAATCCATTTATACGTGTTGTATGAACAGAGGAAAACCATGACTTGTAAAATCCTGCCTTCCTCCAGCTTTAAATGTTATAAATGACTTAATTTAAAAAGTGGTGCCCTGGCTTCCAGGAAAAGGCTTCCTGCATCTGCTGTTCACTGCTGATAAGAATCCAGTTCTTTAGCCTTTTGTTTATCTGAGGAAGTTCCTGTTAGGTGTGTGCACATTCCCCTTTGTTTCCAGGCCTGCCCTCAGTGAGTCAGGCAGAGGAGGAGCTAGACACTGCATGCTGTTTATTTAGCTAAATCAAGGGCTCTTTTGATCAATGGTGTTTCCATGCAGGTTAGAGAGATTAGAAATAAGCTGGGAAAAGCCTCGTTAGAAACCTGTTTGTTGATATCACATACAGGTACTTTGATTTACGCTAGAGATTGTGAATTCTATTGTAAATTACTGAATTTTGAAGATTAGGAAGTAAAAAGAAATACTCTTAAGGAGAAGCTTTTGTTCTGGTAGTAGATTATTGTTAGGTGACGGTATATTTTTACTCCCCTTGGACCTAGCTTTGTCCCAGTTAATTTTGGATACCTAATTTAGGTACCAAGAGTTAAGAAGCTAGAGTTCCCCAGTCAGTGGAGAAACACTGGCACCGTTAGGAGGAAATCAGATGAAAAGTAAACCCTGTCCCTTTCTGGAGGCATCTCTTTCTCTGCTTGTCCAATCTCAGACCAGTAGGCTTCTAAGTAAGACACCTAAATATAGATGGGAACAACTGGGTCTTCCAGTGCAAATGCTGCTAAATTATGTCTTTCTAGTGGGAGATTAGTCAGAATAAGCTAGGAATCATGTAGAAACAATGGCTAGAAGCTGTAGGCAAGATGTATCTCTGGTCATTGTCATACTATAACTGAACAACCTTCTTTACTTGTGGCTGAAGGGGTCGGGTGCTGCTGCCAGGCAAGATTTAGCTGAAAAGATTCATGAATTCTTCTCTCACTAGTTTCTTCAAAAAAGGTTGTTTGAAAAGGGTGACACTTGGGCACACATTGTCATGTATTCGAGAAAAGACTGAATGTGTGTTGCTGAGGACGGGAGAAATGAGAGTTGCCTTTTAATACAGTGGCATTCATAGAATGATAGAATGGTAAGGGTTGGAAGGTATCTCTGGAGATCATCAAGTCCAACCCCCCTGCCAGTAAGCAGGATCACCTAGGGCAGGCCACACAGGAACAGATCCAGGCAGGTTTTTGAAAGTCTTCAGAGAAGGAGACTCCCCAACCTCTCTGGGCAGCCTGTTCGAGTGCTCTTTCACTCTCACAGTAAAGAAGTTTCTCCTCATGTTGAGGTGGAACCTTCTGTGCTCAAGTTTATACCCATTATTCCTTGTCCTGTTACTGGGCACTACAGAAAAGAGAGATTGTCTCCTTCCATTTGACATCCACCCTTCAGATATTTGTAGACATTAATAAGATCCCCTGTCAGTCTCCTCCTCTCAAGACTAAACAGCCCCAGTTCTCTCAGTCTTTCTTCATAGGGGAGATGCTCAGGTCCCTTAATCATCCTCGTAGCTCTCTGTTGGACTCTCTCCAGTAGATTCTTGTCTCTTTTAAACTGGGGATTCCAAAACTGTATACATTCATATAGTTGCTAAGTATTTTATATGGTTTTTTACATTGATTTTTTAATGCTAGTTGGTTATCCTTACTAAAGCTTTCAAATTGCAGTACAGCTTCAGATTTTTTTTATAGTATGTTTTATTTAAGCCTAAAAATGCCCTTTGTGGGTTGTTGTAGAATTGTATGTGAGAACATAGCAGCTTACTATGCTTGGTATAATTGTGGACCTATGATGGATGTCCAGTTTGTTACATATTTACTTGTGGAAACAAGAGGTTTCTTAGACTAGAGAAAAATTGGTTTGTACAATTTTCTCTTGCTCTAGAAGGTGTTTTGGTTTTTTAGGCTCAACAACTAGAGTTTTCAGAGGATGGTTTTTATCTAGTTTTTATCTTAATGTATTTAAATCTGATATTTAGTCTTGTGGACCTTATTTCATTCATTTTTAAACTTTTTGTTTATTACAGTAACACCACTGTTCTTATGTATGCGATACTTAAATGAAGAGAAGTTGTCATACATTTTCAGAGGATTTGTCTCTTCAGTTAAGCATACATGTGAAAACATATCCCCTCTAGCTTATTTGAAATTACTGTTTCTTACTAGCTTACTTACAGTAACATCTACTGATTAAAATTGTCAAGAGGGGTACTACTATAGCTTTACATGTGGCTCACTGCTGGCCAGGAAGAACACATTTCCTTCAGTGAAGGTTAACCCTTGGAAGAAAACCTGCCATCACCACCAAGAAACCTTCCCCCAGCATCTAGGACAGCATAATAAATTTGGGGCAGTTTAATCTTTTCTGGGCCTCAGTATCTCATTGTTCTTTCCTATCGTATGGACTTGATAAATCATATTGAAATAGCATTTGCATACTAGCAAAGTGTGGTTGATTCTTTTTTTTCATTCTTTGTTGGTTACAGGTTATATATTTTTGATTTTAAGACCTGATATAAACCAGATTTATCAATGAATTATATAGAATATTTCACATTGTAACATATTCATCTAGAGGGATAGCAGCTCTTAAAAGGCAGATCACTCTGTCCACAAAGCTGAATGCTGTAATTATACTGATCTGCAGTGTCTGCTTTTCATTTCAGGCTTTTGAGGATCTCAGCAAGCTAATGGAGAAGGTATGGCATGTGTCACTTACCCAAGTAGGCTTATGCTTGTTTTGTCAGTTTTAAGCATGCTTTTCTCTGTTGAACTGGAAGTTTGACTTATCCATGTGTCTTTCTTGACAGGCGAAGGAAATGGTGGAGTTATCCAAGTCAATAGCTAATAAGATTAAAGAAAAACAAGGGGATATCACTGAGGATGAGGTAAATGAATTTTGTTTATAAAGTTGATGGAAATGTTCCTTATGCAAAGCCAAAAGCTGTCCATTTAATACATGTAATGTTAATGAAGAACACTTCCTGGGTGGGGTTTTTTATGTTTTAATTCTACGTGAAGTAAAAGTGAGTTACTTATTTAGTGTTAGCTTTTCTTTTTATCATTTCTAAAAAGCAAAGTGCTTTTGTGTAATTTTTTTTTATTTTTATTTTTGACCTCTGCTGGTCAAAAATAAGTTGTATTAAGTCTTGCCTTCGCTTTGCTAGTAATTGATTTTATTGGTAGTAAACCAAATGGATTTATTCACCAAAACTGTCTTACAGTAATAAAATCAAAGACTTCTAAAACCCAGAATGATTCATTAGCTGATACACTTTTATGTATTTCTTTGTTTAGACTATTAGGTTCAAGTCCTATCTGCTAAGTATGGGTATAGCTAATCCAGTCACCAGGGAAACATATGGATCTGGTACACATTACCACATGCAACTGGCCAAGCAGCTGGCTGGAATACTGCAGACACCATTAGAGGTAAAGTACCTAATTTTGCACAAGCATTTTCCACATGTTGCTGAATTTTGATGCAAATGTGTTTTGTCTGTAGTACTGTGCCTCTTTTTGAAGTCTTAGATTTAGCAACACAGCCTCGTATTTAATGGTTATAGAAAGAATATGTATCCTCTTTCTGATTAAGAAACTTTATAAGTAAGAATTTTTCTTTGGAGTAATGGCATCTCAAATTCTAATTTGCAAAATAGCTGTGATATTTAGAAAATCTTATTGGCAGTCTTTCTTCTATTTCAACAGCCGTGTATTCATCTGCAGAATATTCCATTTTCAAAGAAAGTGAAACAACACTGGCTTTGAAAATATAAGTAGTCTTTAAACTGCTTTAAAATTACATATTTTGCACGTATAGCACAGAGCTATTACATAGATTA
Organism: Actenoides lindsayi; assembly: GCA_025331215.1. Taxonomy (NCBI): domain Eukaryota; kingdom Metazoa; phylum Chordata; class Aves; order Coraciiformes; family Alcedinidae; genus Actenoides; species Actenoides lindsayi. Next base: position 16,960 of record WTSP01005259.1, on the reverse strand, counting down.
CCCCTGCTTAGTAATATCTCATATTCTAATTTATCTGAAACTATTACAGAATTCAGGATTCTCACCAAAAAGTTCTATTTTGTGTTGCTATAAGGCTGCTAATGAGGCTATATCTCTACTAAAAAGCATACCTATTACAGTATTTGGGGTTTTTTTAAGCTATGTGCTACCTACTGTAATCAGAATGGAAAACTCAGTATGTCTAAAAAGCAAAAATGGTAAAATGATTGGTAGATGTAATATATTGAAACTCCTGGTTACTGTGATTTTTCTCTCTGCTTTAAAATCTAAGTAATCAGTATTGTGCATTTTAAATTTACTAGAGGAAGATACAACAACTTACCTTTCATACTAGAAATATGTGGTATTGCCTGGGTAGTTTTTTGGTTTGTTTTTCTTTTCATTAAGGCCCATCATTTAATTGCTCTTGTTTTACCTATTCCATCAGTCAAATGCAAGTTGAGATACTGTGTTTCCTAGATTAATGCTATTTCTCTTACCAGCCTTATGCTTAACACAGGAGCGAGGAGGAATCATGTCACTTACAGAAGTGTACTGTCTGGTAAATCGTGCAAGAGGATTAGAGGTGAGAAACTGGTTTTATTAAATATTTTGTAAAACATTCTTCAGTGACAAGGTGATTGAAGAAAAAAGGTAAAAATGTTCCCTACCAATTGCGTGCTCTACCTAACAGCATGAAGTGATCAGCTCCTAAAATTAAGAGGTTTTACCTTTTTCCTTTCTCCTTCTTCCATGAAATGTTTGTTTCCTCTACGAATTGTCATAATGTACTCTGCTTGTAATGTATGCTGCTTCTAATAATACCATATCAAAGGGAAAATCAATCCTTATCTGGAAAGAAAACTGAAAGGACAGAGTACTAAAGAATGCTGAACATTGGGGTTTGTTGTTTGGTTTTGTTTTTACAAAATACAGCAGTTCTTTCCGCAAACAGGGCGAGAGGGTTTGTTAGAGAACACAGTAAAGAAACAGAAAGGAGCAGAGAAGCCAAGAAAACAGACTGCACAACAGAAAAGAAAATTAACAATATTGTGTAGCCTGGTGTATTTTACATTTGTAGCTATTAAAACTGTTTGTTTTGGTGTTCTGCTGCATACTTGAAATACAAGCTGTGAATAAATATGTTTTACTATTTTAATAGTTGCTGTCACCAGAAGATTTAGTAAATGCTTGTAAGATGCTGGAGTCACTCAAATTACCACTGAGGTAATGGCTTTACAGACGTATTCATAATACATGGCGCTTGCAAGTCAGACTGTGCTGCTTGGATGACTGAATATTTTTACATGCAGTAGATTTTTATTTTATTTTTAATTTTAAACAAAGCCATCCTTTGCTTGAGGATGCTCCTGTATGCACCAACAGTCATGCTGCATTAAAATACGAATTTTTAACTGCTTTGCTCAGATGAAAATATTCTTTTCATTTCCAATACAGTTTTTTTTCAGAGTGTGAAAAGGTGTTTAACTAAGCCCAGACATATGCCCTGCTCTTTTCAGTCTCTTCAGATTTTGAAGACGTTTTCATTGTTAAGTTAATTTTACAGAGTTTGCTTTTTGGTTTGGCGGGGTTTTTTGTTTGTTTGTTTGCCAGTTGGTTTGTTTGTTTCTTTCGTAATGTGGTTTTAGGTGTGGATGCTTTCGAAATGTGACCACAGGTGATGGGCACAGGGTTTTTAGTTACTTTGACTCTCTCCTTTGATTTTTAGGCTTCGGATATTTGACAGTGGTGTGATGGTGATTGAACTGCAGTCTCATAATGAAGAGGAAATGGTAGCTGCTGCTTTAGAGACGGTAAGTGCACTTCATTTCCTTCAGAGTTCTGACCACGCTGGGGAAATTTAGGTATAAAAACTTGAAGTACAGGATTTCCTTTTGAGGTTTTAAAATACAAAATATTCCACTTCCAAATCTTCTAACTTAAATAGCACTTTTCAGCTTCAAAGTGCTGTGTGGGGAATAATCTTAGTCATTGCTTTCTCCTTAAGGAATAAATCACTTTTCCATCTCTTCTCAAACTTCATTAACCTTCAGCCTTCCTCCAAATCTTTTCCACTGTAGGATGAAATTTCATGGCATGTATTAAGCACTTAACAAGTGGACTTCAGACACTATACATAATGTGCTTGAAGGCGGTGATCAATGTTACCTTAAATGTTCATAGAGGCAGTTGTTTGGTTTGAGTTTATTTGATAAAATAGCACATTGTATGTGTAACATCTTGTACTGAGTTTGCTGCTGTGAAGAGTGCTCATTTGGAGAGCAGTGTGTATAGAATTAAGGTCTCTTCATCAGGTTGAAAAAAAACCCAGTATAAATTGCTCAGTGTGGTAAACCTTCACGGTCTCGCTACCTCTGGACTCTTTAAAGTCCTGCTATCCCATTAGGTGATTTATTTTTCTGTGTCTTTTTCAGCGGGATGTTATTTTCTGCTTTTCCGTAAAGCTGAGAAAAGGCTGATTCAGTGTATCCAAAGTTAAGCATCAAAACCAAAGAGGACTTTGACTTGGGCAGTCAAGAAAAAGTAGAGCTCTCACAGATGCCTCCTCTCTTGATACATGAGGTGGACCCTTCAGTGCCTTTTGCATGATTGTTACCGTATAGCTTTCTCTCATCAAAAAGATTTCTAGATAAGATAAATGTATAGAGCCATCTAAAAGATTCTCAATTATCAAAACTAAAATGCTTAAATATTTCAATATATGTTAATCCCTTCATCTTATTTTCATATATTTACAGAAAAATACCTAGTCCATTTAATTTTTTTTTTTCTGATAATTTTTGGTTCCTAATTAATTTGTTGCCTTCAGTAAGAGAGCTTATCTCTGAAAGGAAAGGAAAAGCCTTTTCTTGATAACAAATGAGGTCAATGGCAACGGATGGTGAATTTATTACTGAAGGGCCTTTTTTCTTTTATTTTCATAATGTGAGACTCTGACTTCATAGGAAAATGTAAGGGAGAGGCTTTGAGTAAGGAAGGCTAGTCCATAAGGGAAAGGGAAGGTGAGATCAGATTGGTGGCCAAAAGCACCCCGTACTTAATTTGTAATGTACAGTAACATGAAACTTCTAACAAGTGAAAGGAAGTCACAGGGTTTCAGACAGGAGAGAGATGTGGTTTTGAACGGCTGGTGAAGATAGAAAATGATGTGGAAGTCGAAGTAACCCAAAGTCACCCTTGATGAGAGGAGTGGTTTGGGAAGGAAAGATAATTAATCATCCATATGTATATTAGATGGTAGAGCTGACCTCCATTACTCACATTTGATTGCTTAGTCTCATAAAATTTCAAGTTGGGACTGATTTAATCTGAGTTTCTGTAAGAAGACTACGGCTGAGAGCAACACAGAGTAGACCCTTCCCCACCCAGTTCTGTGGGAAGCAGGAAATGGCAGCTATATCTGGATTTACAAGTTTGTATGAAAAATATTAAGTTCTAGGGGGATAAAAGACATTTATTTTGGAATTTAATGCAGTAATAAGTCTAGAGTTCATACCTAATACTGAAAGTATCTACATGTCCAACCTGTGTGAGAAGGTCGTTTTAGTAGATATTAACTAGCATGGTTGAGACAATGGGCCAAAGTTTTGAGTCCCAAGACTGAATCTTATCTTTTGTGTCCACGGAATGTGGTGGTGGCTTTTTCCTGCTCCCTCTAGTATACCATAATACAGGGTGGTGTACTAAGGTTGGGGAATGTTTTCTGTAGGCAGTGCGGATGTTTTAAATCCTAGTAAACTCAAAATCTCCACTTCTATCTGAGATGACTTAAATTTCTCCATCAGTGACTTGCCCTGAACAGGTTCTTTATTTCCTCATTTAGGCTTCGCTGTTTGCAGAATCACTTAGTACATTTAGGCTGTGTAAATACTGATTTGGACAGTATGATGATGTCTGAGCTACTTCAATTTTTCCACTGATTTTTGTCCCAAGGCATCTTTCAAAAAAAATCCAAAGGATACCATGTGATTTTTTTTTTTAATTTTTTTTTAAACAGATATAACTCTTTTCTACATTCCTTCTCCTAGTACTTGGCAATTTTCCCAGGACACAGAAGAGGTATTTTAAGGGGCAATATTCGTAATTATTTATACTTTTTTAAAATGCAAAAATATCTTTGTCTTCACGAGGGATTTGCTACCAATTTTTCACTTCACAAGGCTAGACTTGATTTAAGTAGCTGAGAGATCTTCACTGTCCTTTTAATGCCATAGTTTGTTTATTTGTGTGTTTGGTTTTTGACAGGTATCTGAAAAGGGTTCTCTCACAGCTGACGAGTTTGCTAAGCTGGTGGGGATGTCTGTTCTCTTAGCCAAAGAAAGGTAATCATGGTTTCTGTGTTTAATACCTTCATTATCGTGTGGTACTCAAGTAATACAGCACATCTTCTTTTGTTTTCTCTAGGCTGCTTCTTGCTGAAAAGATGGGCCATCTTTGCAGAGATGATTCAGTGGAAGGCTTGAGATTCTACCCAAACTTATTTCTGACACAAAGCTAATGTAGTTTGTGTACAGTTTGTTATGTAACAGTTGAAGAGAGTGGAGGGCAGAACCCTTCCAACGACAGAATTTTATTTTATTTTATTAGTCAACTGCAACAGAGATGAATTTTGCAATGCTTTACAGTTCTCAGGTATTTCAAGTGCTGAACCCACTTGTGTGGAACTGAAAGGAAATGGGAATCACAAAGTCAGAAGTATGTTGTCTCATGCCAGCTAGCTCATGTCTCAAGTTTTACTTGATGTGCTCTGTAGTTTCGTGTTTCAAGAGAAGTCAGATGAAGACTCCACACAAGTGAAAGTGGAGAGAATATCCCTGTAGTCTGCCATGGGGCTTGGCACCCAGAAGACAGGTTACTGTGTACTCCAATTTCAGTTTGTTTATGTCTAGAGCAACAAAGCAGGCAGATGCATCCGTAGTGATAAGAAAAGTGACTTAGGCGTGTCCTGAGGTATAAGGAGCAAACCAGTGTAGAATAACCCCTTCTCCCTGAAGTGAGGAGCAGTTTTCTCAGAGAGAATCTTGGAGTTCTTCTACTTGGAGGCAGAAAGAACCTGCTGCAGGAAAGATTAACATATGCTATGTGAATCTAAAAAACACTGTGTTTATTTTGTCATGTCTTAGGCTAACATCTCGGATAGGAGCAATGTTAGCACAGACTTCCTCCCTTCTCTTCCCTTGCCATCTTCCTTCCTGTCCCATTCTGTTGCACTTTGGGTGCCCTTTCTCTGTCCTCCCTTTACGTCGCAGAGCGTAGTAGCCTCCCCTCACGTTACCAGACTGTACTTTAATGTGCTTGGGTTTTATCTTGTACTTCTAACGAAAGATCTTTTTTTTGTTTCATCAGTTTATGACCTGTTTTGGAGGGATGGTTCATTTGCTTGTATCTTGTATGCAAAAATGAATATGCTTTCAATACTGAGGGGGGGGGGAAGAAGACTATCACCCTGTGTTTAATAGTCACGAGATATCATGTTGTTTGGTATTCCTCACCCTATGTTCACACTGAATGCAATTTGATAATCTCGGTTTTCATAACTCCAGTGGAGTTGTTACATTACTTGAAGATCTGTTGTCATGGTAATAACAGTTAAGTGGATGTTTATGATCCACATCGCTTAAATTTTTGGCATTTTGAAGTGACCAGTTTTAATCAGTAGTAAAATTCATTCAAGGTACGGGCAAGGGCAACATATAGGTAATGGCACTGTGATTGTAATGGCCAAATTGACATTATAAGAAAGGTTAAAAAGGCTTTTAAGAGCCTGAAAATGTTTTCAGAACTATTTTGATGTCAACCATAGCTTAGACAGGGGTTAAGAGCCTGCCAGTAAGGAGCTCAGTGCAGAGCTCCCTGCAGTGATGATGTTTTTGGTTCGTGGGATGCTCATAGGAATTGTGTCCTCATACCCTTGTCATGAGCAAATTTTTATGCACTGCTTTCTTGCCGGCAGTTTTCCTCTGTTTCATGAAGGTGCTAAAACTAATGTATTTGACATAGCTGCAGGAACCAGTTCCTCGCTATTCTTACTGCGTTAGCCATCTACTTTCATCTCTTCAGGAGCCTTACGGCTTGCTGCTTTTCTTCGTGCTCCCCACAACCCAGAGAAAAGACCTACGTGAGGCACGCCAAGCATCACACATCTAAGGAGGGACTGAAAAGTGAGAAATTCAGAAGCAAAAAGCTGGTTTGTGACAACAGTTCCTTTTGCCTGATGCCCAAACCTGTGAAGGCAGACCAGTGGTTTATGGGCCTGAACCTCTCCCCACAAGGGGGCATGTCTTCTGCAGAAAGAGCAAAACCAGAAAGGAACTGCCAAGTGTAAACTCCCACCCTACGTTGCTCCAACCCTGAGCATTTCATTATCTTAATTAAGCAATAACAATACCGCCTGTTTAGAGTGATGGCACCTGCTCTAGCTTTTCTCTCCCAAAATTTTGCTTGACTGTTTTTTTTATTTCTACAGGGAAGAAATCTGTAGGGTAAATTGTATAGCTGGTTTAGAAAGTAAACATACACATGGGAAAATGACTACTAGAAAGTAATAAAAATTAAAAGATTTTCTTAAATAGTCTGTTCTGTTGGTTTGGTTTTTTTTCTTCCTAAATGTTTTGGGCAGCTTTAAAATCTTTACCCATCAAAATCCTGTGGTACTATGGGGCAGGCTGTTAAAGCATGTCATACTTTTGCTGTCTCGTTTTGTACCTAAAAGGGTACACGATGGTTTTGATTTAAAATTAAAAGGGAGAATTAAACAGAATACCCTGGTTCTGTTGCAGAGTAGCCCATGATCTATCCCCGCCTGAATCACAGATCGATAGATGTTTACACAAGCACCAGTTCCATAAGGGTATCCTGTTGGAAAGGTGTTGCATGCATTCGACTGTTTTAGCAGCTGAAAGACAACAGAAATCATACACCTGATACTCTACTGAGAGCTAGCTGTTGGATGAAGAAATGGAGTGACCTGTCTATGGGTGGGTAGTATCATGGTAGTACCTCACACTGTCATTTTTCCATACCCAGTTGTTTCCATTGGTACTACCAGCAAAAAAGCTATTGACTATATTGAAGCAGAATTGTAGGAGAGAGGAAAATACAGGAGTTGCCATTCTGACAGGTTGTTCTAGCTTAGTACAGAAGGAACCTACATGAATCTTTCATGTTTTGATCATTCCTAGAATATTTGTAGCATGATACATGGACATTATCTCCTTTTGCCAGGGCTGCCCAATTATACAGTCCTTTGAACATAGGTTTGTAACAGAGATCTGTTCAAAAAGTGCTTGTGTTGTTTTTTTATGGGCAGCCTTAAAAGATTATGTTTTTCATCTGAAAACATGGGCCTTTTACACCTCTGACAGGAAAAGGGCACTGCTCAGGAATCTATACATCTTTTCCATTTCTCCTTTGCTTTTGTTTTCAGGTAAATTATATTCAGCCTATGGAAACATAGATCTGCACCATATTTCTGAAGTGCAAACATTTATTTTTTTCCTCTGAAAGACATGTATGTCCATTTGGAAGTCTTCAGTAGTGTATCTTTAATAATTGCTACTGGCTGCATATTGATTACCTGAACTCTTTGATGCTCAGTTCTTCTAACAGGACTTTCACTGTTTGTCCAAAGGGCCCGACTGCTTCTTGTAAAATCAGTGGAAGTATTGTCACTGAATTCATGAGTCTGTTCCTGACAGTAGAAGTTCCTTCTTCCTCAAGCCTTGGAGACTCTCATTTGCACCTGGATAGTTCTTTCAAAATACACACTGAAAAGGCAGGAATGGCTGATTCAAAATTATTTGTGGATTTGATATAAAATCATTGTTTTCTTTTGGAGGACCCCACACTGTTTTGGTTTCTTTTCTCTTTAAGCTAGATTCACAAGTCTGATAATTACATTGCTTTTATTGTAGCAGTTCCTGTTTTATGCTCATTTTTGGTGCTTCAGGTATTCACATGAAATACAGGACACTCTAGTTCCAGGTCATCTTCTGCTGGGATGACCTCAACTATTACTTTGTTGTCCCAAGAATGAGCCACAAGTACTCATGCTAGGAGGATATTCTGGGCACGTCTGTTGGCAACTCATCTTTATTTTAAGAAAATACTTCAATAATTTTTGGAGCAGAGGCCCAACTGTCATACCTCCCAGGTAGTTGTCCTGGCTAGCAAGCTTAAGAGTCATTTTTCTTTGTGGTTTAGAATTAAAGTAGTATTAAAGTGCTTTAAAAAAAACCACCAAAACACAAAAAAAGCAACCTCAGTTTCAGAAAATCCCATAGCCTGCTAGTTAAGTACACACTTGTGAGATGTAGAACCAACAGAAATGACCACCACCCCGTTTCATATCCCTGCTCCAGACCAAAGGCCAGTAGGATCTTGGGTGTCCTGCCTTCCCACTGGACTGTGAATGCTGTGACTTCAAATTCCCACTGATGAAAGAGCACATGAAACCCTGCTCTGCCCTGCTCACAGCAGCAATGAACAGCAAGTGCAAGGTAAAAGAGACTGGCACTGCTGGAATAGTTGCAGCACTTTGGTGAATCTAGTCCTGTTCTGAGCACAAACTCTCAGACTATTTAGACATTTTGCGTGGTTTTATTCAAAGTATTTTATGTACTTGGAGGTTTTCACTTAGCTGATGATGAATTACTATGAAAATTATCTCAGGGAGTAAGTAAAGGAGCGGACTGATATAATCTAAATGCTCTTTCGCTGTATTTTTGAAGTCAATGGTCAAACAAATGGGTGCTCCTGTGTCTGTTGCTTCACACATGCAGAACACTCCCAGAAACTCAAAGACAGGACTTATTTTTTCAACCAAAAAAAATCTGCAGGAGGAGACATGCTGTGTGAAGTACTCTTTGCAAAGAACGAGAAAGGCAGTACAGTTACACAGAATAAATTCATGTCTGTTGCTGGTATGGCATTTGTACTGTGACTATGTAATGATTTATTTCATTTAGGAAGAAATCTTTTCAAATGTTGCCTAAATACAACAATATTTGACACAGCATATGAGAAATGTCTGTTCTTTCAGACAGACTCGGCAGTCGTGTGTGTGGCATAATTCCCCTGAGTTTCACTTCGCATCGGATGGAGAATTCGAGGCGTGTCCTTAAATTGCAAAGATACTCTGGTTTGATCCACCCATTAGACGAGAACAGCAAAACTCCCACTGACTCCAAGCCCAACTTTTGCTATAATTATCAAACGTGGGCTAGTTAACAGCTCTGAAAATGCTGTATTGGGTATGGCTGAGCTCTGAAGGCAAGAAGGAAGAACTTGAAACACAGTCTGAAGTGAGATCACAAAATGTTTTGGTCTCTTCAGTAAAAACACCAAACTAAGCACAACTGTTGCTTACTATTTCTGATCTTTCTGCGTTCCTATTGTTTTTTCCATTGTGTTTTGGGAAAGCCTGCGATAAGGATTTTTTTTTAATTATTTTTTTTCCCCCCACACTGGGACTCTATTTATAGTTTACAAAGCCAGAAGAGACTATTATGACCATCTCGCTTGACCTCTTGGGTAACAGAAACTGTAGGACTTCCCTTACTTAATTAGTGTTTGAAGTAGAACTCCTCTTTTAGGAACAAGAAGAGACTGCAACTTCTGGGAAATCCCACCACAACTCTTGGCAAATTATTCCAGTGACTATTACCTGTTGTAAAAATGTTTTTCAGTGTACATAACTGGAGTTTGCTTAGCTTCAGCTCCTAGCCACTGGACCTTATATTTACTAAGTCCCCTATTAAGGGGGAGTTCCCTTTATGCCAGGTGTCCTGGAATGTAAATTATTTTTAAACAGATAAATCATTTGGAATCTTTCTGCCCACCACATTCTCCTATTTTCTGCCCTTCCCAAGGTTTTCCCTAGTTACCGAACAACCACCTTAAATGGTGAACTCCAGCACCAGAGCGACAAAAGCTATTGAAAAAGTACTAATTACAGAGGTAATTTGTCTCCCTGGTGTTTATACTCCCAGCCATCACATGTAGACTGCATGCCCATACTATCAAACATGATTGAACCTACATTAGTGCTCAATTCACTCCCCATCCACAGAACTCGGATGCTAATGCGACTTAGATGTCAGACTTGTGCTGGACGCTCATTCCTGTGAGTATCTTAAGGAAGAGAGAAAGTGGGGGTTGAGGGTGGTAGAACTGCACTAGGCTGAGTGCACTGCAGCCTGGTTTCCTGGTGGATGTCCAAAGCTAGACTTATCCTAACCACAGTATAAAAACTGCAAGCCTGAACTACAGTGGGGTTACTAACCAATAGTGTAGAAGGCTCAGGGCCTCATCTGATGGAATCTGTCCTGAAACTTCCCTGGCAGCTTAAAGATACTTTCCTGCAGATTTGCTTCCTCAGGGGTTGTCTTTTGTGCTGTGGTTATTTCTCACAGTGACAACATCATGTATCAGTACATGTTACGGATAGACATGCTGGAAACCAGCTCCATGGAGAGGGATCTTGGTGTCCTGGTGGACAATAAGTTATCCATGGGACAGCAATGTGACCTTGTGGCCAGGAAGGCCAATGGTATCCTGGGGTGCATAAAGAAGAGTGTGGTCAGCGGGCCTAGGGAGGTTCTCCTCCCTCTACTCTGTACTAGTGGATGGTTAAGGGACTGGAACATCTCTCTTATGAGGAAAGGCTGAGAGCCCTGGGGCTGTTTACCCTGGAGAAGAGAAGACTGAGAGGGGATCTTATTAATGTTTACGAATATCTGAATAGTGGGTGCAGAGTAGAAGGGGCCAGTCTCTTTTCAGTGGTGCCCTGTGGTAGGACGAGAGGTAATGGTAGCCACGTGAAACACAGGAAGTTCTACCTCAACACAAAGAAAAATTTCTTCACTGTGAAAGTGACAGAGACCGGAACAGGCTGCTCAGAGAGGTTGTGGAGTCTCCTTCTCTGGAGACTTTCAAATCCCACCTGGATCTGTTCCTGTCTGGCCTGCCCTAGGTGACCCTGCTGTGGCAGCAGTGTTGGACTCAATGATCTCCAGAGGTCCCTTCCAACCCCTACCATTCTAAGATTCTATGATTCTATGACAGATTAATTTCATGCGATCATCTCTTTTTTTTTATAAGGTATCAATAGTAACTACTCTCTCCTCAATTTTCCTGTAAGTTTTGTGTTTCCTCATAGCAATTTGATCAAGGATGTATTTCTTGCTCTTGGTCATAATGTTTTCAGGTGAGATAGTGCCAAAAGACTTGTAAGGTGACATATTCTCTGTTCAAAACATGTGGGCAGCAGCACAGACTAACTGATGTGACAGTGGGAGCTCAAGATTAGCTGACAAAGTATGATCGCCAGATCTTTGTAAAATAATGAGTTCCTAGGAGGGAGCTGCACATCCTATAAAGCATGTTCTGCAGCCTTTGTTCCTAGATAGTCATTTTATGGGAGCTATATTAAAATACATATTGTTTGCTAAAGCCCAGCTTAGTCAGAGATTGCTCAGTGGTAGTGACCCGTCTTTAGGACTTGCCATTCTCCCAGTTTGTTACCTGAAAACTTGAACAGTGATGATGTTACGTCCTCTTTTAGGTCTTTGATAAAAAGGTTAAGATTGCTAAGCCTAATCCATGATTAAATCTTTAGGTAAATAAGTCCCGCATGAAGATGACACATTAATAAGACATTTTGAGAACAGCTAGTAAATATTTAATTCTTTTAATGCATGCTGTGCTAATTTTGCAGGTGTCCTTGGTGGAAATGTCAGGGGTTACCAAACTGAATGTTCAATGGAAATGTAAAGTATTATTACATGATGATATTGCTACCGTTACTCACCAAACTTGAAACTTTATCTATCATACGTTTTCCACCAAGTTTTGTCAGGTGGCATTGATGATTGAACTCTACCTTTTTATTATCAGATTTTCCATCCCCGTGTCTGGAATCAGGGTAAGGCTGACGGGTCTGTATCAGCTGGGGCTGCTCTTCCTTTACAAACCGATCAAGCCAACCAAGCCCTACACCTGAGCATTCATCCCATGGTCTGAAACCTCCACAGCATCTCCAGACTAACTGATTGGATAAATAATATTACCAATTGTCGGATGCAAGTTTATCCAGAGCTGCTGATTTTAAATTGTTTAACTGAAGCTGCTCTTATTTTACATTCTTAGGCTTGCATTGGAACAGGAAGTATTTTGTTATCCTGGAATATGGCTCCATCATCTATTTTCCACCCCAAAGCAGAAGAGAAATATTTATTGAACATCTGTGTTTCTTTTGCATTCCAATTGAGAGGTCAGCATTTTCACATAGCAGTAGATCAGTAGAATAGCTACCATTCCTTTGTTTCAAATATGTATTACAATCAGAAAAATCTTTATCACTGGATGTCGCTGGCTGCAGATCTCATCTTCTTCTAGGTTCTTTACAAGTTTTATGCTTCTGATGTCTACCAAATCCTGAACAATTTAACCTTTCCTTATACTTATTTTTATTAATGTTTTCTGTAGTGAAATTATTAGTATTTTCAGCTCTTCAGGCAAGATTGGAGTTTTTTCAGACTGTGCAACCTACCTCTTTTTTTTTTTTTTTTTTTTTTTTTTTGATAGCTTGAGAAATTTTCTTGAACGATGCAGAGGCATCATTTCCAAAAGCATACATTTCAGTTTTTTCCTGTTTCCAGCTTTCTGAAGTTTTCCCCTAGGCCACCAAATATTTATATTACTGTTTTGGCCCTTACCTTGTTCACCCATAACAGATGACTCGCTTGTATCTCAGCCAGCATGACCTTGGGGGTCTCACAATTAATTTTTCTTTGCCAGTGTGGATGAGGGCAAATAGAGATTTCTCTTGTTTGCACGCTTCTCTTCCTGAGTCAGGATATTATTACTGTTCCCATTAGGAAGCTTGAGGTCATTTTAATACCAGCAAGAGGAGACTTCTAGCATATTTTGCACAGGCAGAAATAGCACACAATGTCACATCTCTCCCCCCTACGCAGAGCAGAGAGGGAATTCAGTAGCCAGCCATTCTGCTTTCACACCTGGTGGTCTGTAGACAATATGTGCCACTACACGATCTTGGGTTTATGCCAACGGAAAGAAAGAGACATTTTCTTCCCAGCCCAACTGTGCTGGCAGGAGGAAGAGAGCCACAAACCAACACAGCACCTTATGCCCACTGAAAACCACCAACACAGCCAATCTGGCGGTGGTGCCCTTTGTACAAATACCTTTAATTTGGTTCAGGTAAAGTCAGGCAGATCAGTTGGTTTCAGCTCATGGCTGGAGTCACTGTGGCTGCTCTGGCCTGCTTAAGCAGGGGGCAGCTGCCCGCAGCCTCCGACATCGCCCATCACCACATGTGCAAGTGTCTTCCGCACAGCTGCCAGCAGCTGGAAAACGGGTGATCCCATTTTTACAGGCCAGGGTGCTATTCCCTGCCTGAGTCACGGCTGCCTTTAACCTTCCAGCCATGCGGGCCACCTCAGCACAGCAGCTAGCTGGGCTCCGTGCTCAGGTGGGGTCCGTCCGCACGCTCCCCGCTTGTTTATCGCACCAGTGCCTGGCGCTGCAGGTCAGCAATTAAAGGTCACTCCCTTGTATTCTTTTGTGTCTAAATTCATTTTGTTCTCAACGTTACGCTTGTGGGCTAAATGAGTATTCGTCTGCTCCCTCTTTCTCCTGTCCCTTCTGTTATTAGTTTCTCCTTCTCCAGGGAGACCAGCTCTAATGGCAAGGAACCCAGCATTTCATCCACCGCTAGCCAGATGCCTCAGAGACCAGCTCCGCTCAAGTATTTTAATGAAAAATATGTTCCTGATGAAATTTGGATGGCACGTTAACAAAGACAGATCTCAGTCCTTAGCATCACAGCAGGTATGTTATGCGCAAACATAATCCAGTGTGCTTCAAAGGGTTTAATAATGTAGCCTGTGTATTTATCCTGTGCTCATCTTCCTGTTATCTCCGGGCTTTACAATTTCTATCATGGAATCATAGGGCAGACTTGTGTTTTTTAATCACTATTTTTTGGACTCTGCCCACTTTTGGAACTGTGGACGCAAAGGTGAGATGGGCTGAAAAGGAGGCATGGAGAGGGAGCACAGTGACCTGGCCCGCAGTCTTGGTTTTGTTTCTGGCTTTACAATTTGAGCATAATCTCAGCAAATCAGTTTACTATGGCAGAAAATTGAAGACAAAGCGTTTTTTCATCAGGAATGGAAAACAAAAAGACCAAAAATCACTCATAAAATACTCGGAGGCTATTGAATCAAAGGCACTATAGTAAGTTCAAAATACTGAGATGTGAAACACCTTGCCACATGTTCCAGCCTCTTCCCTGCTGTGTGGATTTCTTTATTTTCTCCTCTGCATAATGATGGAGAAATGACGTTATTTTTCTTAGCAATTATATTTTTGAGAAGTTGTGTTTATAGAGGAAAAAAAAAACCCTGGCAAAACACTCCCCAGTATAAGATTTTTCAGGTGTTAAATGTAGGCAGCAAGAGAGACCGGAGTTTCAGTCCCGGCAGCAAACATTTCCAAGCAGAGAACCATTTGCTGCACACCTCCCTCTCCACGGAACTTCCTCATCATCTGTAATCTCCTTACAGTGTTATTTTCTTTATTACCACACATGATTTATTACCTGTTTCATTCAAACCAAAGGCAGTACCATGGAGCTTCCACTTGTGTCAGCCGGTACCTTCTGTGATCAGTATGAAAGGAGCTCCTACGTACCTGTGTTAAGTTAGTTCCTCCACAGCAGTACTGCCTGGAGCTGAATTCTTGCTGCGAGATGAGTCACGCAGACCAGGACCAGGCATGGGAAGCTCCTGGGCAGTCAAAGGAACCATGGAATGGGTTGGGTTGGAAGGGGCCTTTAGAGATCACCTAGTCCAAGCCCCCTGCCATAGGCTGAGACATCTTCTGGACATCAGGTTGCTCAAAGCCCCATCCAACCTGACCTTGAACATTGCTAGGAATGGGTCATCCACAACTTCTCTGGGCAACATGTGCCAGTGTCTCACCACCTTCATCATAAAAAACACTTCTTCTTTGTATCCAATCTCAACCTACTCTCTTCCAGTTTAAAGCTGTTGCCCCTTGTCCTGTCACTACAGGTGCTGGTGAAAATTCACTCTCCATCTTTCCTACAAGCCCTGTTTCTATATTGAAAGGCATGGTTGAACTACGTCACTGCCAGACATGGAACAGATAGTGTAGCTGCATCTTCTGCGTTGTCTAACAGCGAAATGCAGTGACCTTCACTGATGAGACTGCACACACATGTGAATCCCTTCTCCTATGAAACATTAAACTTTGAACAACATCTTACAGACAACAAAAAAACAGATGAGTTTAAAAAAAGGTAAACACGTGTATTAAAACAAAACAGGAGAAATCAGATTGTTCAAATTAAAATTTTAAAAAACAGCCTGGAAAAATCTTTATGATACATCGATACTTCAGTTTTTGCTGTTCAGAAATACAGTCCCAAGCTTCTCAGCAAATGTTCACCTTTCCTTGCCGAAGGTTTTTGGCGGTACTCCAGGTGGCAGTGTGCCCGTGAGGTGTTAGCCACTGCAGACCCCAGACAGCACAGGGAAAAGGGTTGTAGCACAGGGTGCTCAGAGCCCAGCGACAGCGGGAAGGCTGGGGACAGTGGTGGGCTATCGGCCGCTCGGGCTCAGCATTCACGCGGGGCAGGGACGCTCGCGCTGGGAGGAAGTTCTGTTTTCTTGGTCATGCAGATGATACGAATTAACTAGGAGCGGTATTTTTGGTTTGGTTTTAAATTTGGGCACCGAAACCTGAAAACGACTTCCTCTCGGGCCTTTGTGTCCCATCCGCACTTACTGTAGATGAATTAGGGAAAGCAAGAAGATTCATGAGAGGTAACACCAGCCGATTTAAATGCCCCCTGAAAGCCTTTCATAGCTTTGTGAGCACGTGGGTATCCATCGGTCACAGACTCCATGTCAGGGAAATAAATTTAACTGTGATTTGAGATAAATGGATGAGTCGGTTGCATGAAAACAGATGGAAAGGGTTTTTTTTAAAGAAGCCTCCCTGCAAGAGGAGAGTTTTCACCTGTCACAACAGTCCCTGAATATTATCCGTAAGCACTGGATATGAGAAATAGCCACGCATACATGGCCTTCAGCGGCAGATGGGTACTCTAAGGAGCCAGTGCCGCCCCTTGCTGTTGAGATCTTTTGATGCCTCGTCTTCACTGCTGCAAGTTGACTGTGGGAAGTGTCCTCCCATCTACCCACTCCTCTCTTCACAAGACAACAACCAACATCAACGCCCAGCTCCAACGTGCAAGCTTGTGCGCAAAGACAGATGCCTTTACCAACACCCAGCAAAAAGGGACCGATTTTGTGGTGAGAACTCTCTACTGGACCCTAAAGGAAGCTTGCAGAGAGGTGCAAGAGGTGGAGTCAGCCTTGCATCTTGTGGAGAAGCAGCAGCTTGGGCAGGTCTGAAGGCCTGGCCTGCCTCCCGGGTGTTGGCTCACACCGCGGCTCGCCAGCTTCTTTATGGCCGAAGGGAACGTCCGTGACGGTTCACCTGGGGCCATACGAACGCACCGCACCGTGAAGGGAACTGTGGAAGGCCGGGGTACGGCAGAGCCGCCACCGTGACTGAGCCGGGACCGGCGGCTGAGCCCGGTGCGCACGGGGCGAAGGAGCGCGGCGGGCGCGTCCCTCCCTCAGCGGGCTGCGTTCCGCGTCCCTCCCGGAGGCCCCTTCCCCACAGGGGCCGCCACACCCCGGCGGCGGGCGGGAGGGCGTGTGACGGCGGTGCGGCCGCCGGAGCCGCACCGCACCGGGCCGGGCCGGGCCGGGCAGCGCCTTCGCCGCGCCTCGCCGCCAGGGGCGCGGGCTCCCCTCGTACGGCGCCCGCCGCCGCCCCGCGCCCCGCTGACAGCCGCCCTGCCAGCCGGCCCGCGCCG
>WTSP01005258.1:0-11291 GCA_025331215.1 Actenoides lindsayi | reverse complement strand
GTGGTGCAGGAAGAGATGCCACTGGCATCCCCAGCCAGCGCCGCGCTCAACCCCATCGCCCATCCACCGCACTCTTCCCAGGTGCCCCACAGAAGATCCACCGGGCTCTGAACATGGGCACGGAGGAGCAGAAAAGCCAACAGCTGAGCTTGGAGCAGAGGTATGGCCGGGACTGGGCACCCACCGTGCAGGGGGGCCACGGAGGCATCCTCCCAGCTCAACTCTTCTTCTCCCAAAAAGGTGTGACCTCCAGCCCAGGCAGGTGCCAGCAGCGGGGCAGCCTTGCAGCACCCCACGGAAGGAGGCTCGGCGGGTGCGATTCCAGCTGGACAAAGCCCCCCCAGAGGGCGAGGGGTCCCTGTGGCACCCCGGGAACGGGCGGGCCCTGCATCCCCTGGACAGGGCGGCTGGCGAGAGAGAGCTGCAGGAGCTGGAGGAGAAGATCCAGGAGATGAGGGACCAGCTGCGCACGGCCCTGGTGAGGAAGAGCGAGCTGGTGGCCGCGCTGGGCACGGCGAAGAGCAGCCGGGCACTGCCAGTCCCCTCGGATCCCCAGGAGAGGTGACACAGGGTGCACGGCTGGGGCAGGTAACCCCCAAACTCTCCAGCTCTGCAGTGAGCTGGGCATGGCGGACACCAACCGCTCCCTTGGTCAGAGCAGGAGCAGAGGTGAAGGATGGAAGGAAGAGGGCCCTTGGGGGTGGTAGGATGGAGGGGAGAGGTCCTGGGGATGCCCCCCTTCCCCAGCTCCAGGACGTTCGGCTCTTCCTCACCTCCCTGCTGCTTGGGGGGGTGTTTGAGCCACAGCCCGAGGTGTGGTTCATCTGCAAGGGGGGGTGATGTGGGGGAAGGCAGCAGGTTAAGACAAGGCAAGAGGCCTCTGCCCAAGCAGGACAAAGAGCAGCACCTCTGCTGGCAGCCCCCATGTTTTTAAACCATGTAAATAAAGATGGATTAAAAAACCCCAAAGTCTGTTTTTCCTCTCTTAAGTGCAACAAGGCCTGGGGCCCTGGCACCCCTTCCCCTCCTCCTCCTGCTCCTCCACACGCTCCGCCCCAGCACAGGATGGCAGGGAGGAAGAGGTGGAGGAGGAGGAAGGTGAGCAATGAGGACACGCCAAGACCCCCACCTCCCCCCCCCAGCAGAGCCAGCTCCAGGGCAGCAAAGCCGAGCTGAGCTCCAGAGCCAGCCCAGGAACAGAGCCCCGGGATCCCCCCCCCTCCACTTCCAGCAGGAGCCCAGCACAACTGGGAGCAGGACACCACAGCAGCTGTTAGATAGAGGATTTATTATTATATACAAACACATTTTGTACATTAATTAAATAGAAGGAACTCTACTCTTCATCGAATCATTTGGTTTGTTTCCCATTTCCCCTCCCCCCCACCCGCTCTACAATCAATCCCGGTGCTCCGGACCCTTCCCGGGACACCAGCTGCAGAAGGGGCTGAGCTGCTGCTCACAAGCAGCTCCCCAGGACCCCCAGGCAACACCCAGGGCTTCGAGAGACAGAAAGAAAACAAAAGGGGGTGCACCTGGGTGGGAAACGCAGCTGAAGCAAAGGCAGAGGGGCTACGAGTGGTGCCACTGGGGAAACCCCTTTCTGGTGGGGGGAGAGCTGCTCACCAGAGCCCACCAAGGGCGAGGGACCACCGACACTGGTCAGGCACAGGCAGAGCAGGCTGAGCTCAGGGACACTTGTACAGCCACCCAGCTCCCCCCCGAAGGGCTGAGCACCCCCCACATCACCTCCCAGTGCTGCCCCTTCTCCTTGTTTCTCCCCAGGCTCCTCTCTCCACTCAGCCCCCCAGACACAACCCCTCCTGTGTCACTGCTCTAAGTGCAAAGTCTCCTTCAGCCTCACAGGGGTCCGGCCGATCCCGGGTCCCAGCCCCATGGCAGGCAGGGGGGTTAGGCACAGCCACCCCCACCTCTGGGGGCAGGGAAGGGAGGGAACATGAGCTGAAATGTCTTGGTGTTTAGTGTTTTCTTTGCTAAACCTTCTCATGCAACAGAAGCTGACCTCTCCTCAGGGATGGGGCTGGAGTTAAACACAAACGTGTCCTGTCTGGGAACAAGGCACTGAAAAGCAAAACGCCCTTGCCCATGGTGGCAGTGCCAAAAGCAGAGTGGCAGAGTCACCCTCCTCACCCCAAACCCTTCCTAACCCCAGCACAGCACCCAGCAGAGAGTACTTGGGATCATGTGCCTGGGCCAGGAACTCCCACTTTGGGCTGGCCACAAACAAAAGAAGCCAAAGCCCTTGCAGAGGCACCAGCAGGTGACCTGCCAGGGATGGTTCCAGTGCAGCCCAGTCCAGCCCCATGCACCTCTGCTGGGGTGGGAGCTCTAACCCGGCTGGGGCAGCTCCTACCCCCCCAAACCCCACCAACCGAGGGAAGTTCAAGGGCAGAAAAAACAGGGCTGAAGTGCAGATTCTGCTTTGGTTACTGCCCAGCTTTGGGCTGGTGGGAGCAAGTCTGGTGGCTGGGGAAGGTTTTAAGCTCCTCTTCCCCTTCTCTGGAGACACTCAAACCATGAACACAGGCAGCTCTAGGGGACCCTGCTGGAGCAGGGGGTTGGACAAGATGCTATCCAGAGGTCCCTTCCAACCCCACCAAGCCCCTGATTCTGGGATTGAGAGGACAGTTGCCCAAGTTTCTCCTCTGCCTGCTGTGGCTCTCCCCAGGGGCTCTGAAAACTCTCCCAGGTCACACGCAGCCGCTGTTCCATCCAGAAAAGCCACCACCCACCCCCAGTCTGTCCCAAAACCAGCTCGCAGCTGAGACCTGCAAACAGGACCATGGTGGGCAAAGCTGGGGCAAGGAAAAGCCATGGTAAGGAGCCCACAGAGCCTGGGGCACGGAGGTTTGAAGGCCAGGGCAGCCAAGGCCTCATCCCCCTGGTCCCAGCTCAGCCTCGTCCTCATACACAAGCACACACAAGCTCCGGCCCAGGGAGTTCACCGCAGCACCTTTATTCTGTCCCAGCGGCTCCTCCACCACGGTGAAGAGGAATTCAGGGGTTAAGGATGATGGTGAAGTGAGAAATAGTTAACGAAATCCAAAAGCCTCCCTGGGAGTCTGGAGTTAGAGTACCAGGGACTCAAGACAGGCTCCTCGAGTCCAGCTGTGAGCAAGGTCTGGAGCTGGGGGCACTATCCGCCGGTGCCGGGCAAGGGCTGTCCCCTCGGTCCCCAAGAGCGTGCCCTGAAGGTCTGCCCTGCTCCGAGTCCTCCGGGAAGGCCGGGGGGGTCTCTGCCGCAGCGCTGCTCCCAAGGCAGTTCTTTGCTCGGCTGTGCGAGCCCTCGACAGCCTCAGTCTGCTCAGGAAGGGCCGGGCTGGGGCCCGAGGCCCCCTCGTCCTGCAGCGGGGCGAGGGGCTCAGGCTCCGCAGCTGGGGGAGCGTCGGCTGCAGCCACCACCGACGTCGAGGTGACTTCGATGGTGATGGAGCCCACGGCCGTCTCCAGGTGGTCACTGCTGACCCTGATGCGGGCGACCAAACTGGAGGTAGCTGCAGCGTCCGGAGGGTTCCCGTCGGCCACGGCTTCGCGCACCGCGTTGGGCTCCAGGAGGGTGGCGCTCAGGTCGGAGAGGAACGAGGCTTCTGTGACGATGGCGGCCGTCTCGGCCACCCAGTTCAGGTCGCTCCCGACCGAAGTTGCCGTGGCGGCAGCAATGACGCTGGAGGTGACGCCGGAGGCCTCGCTGGGGGTCAGGGCAGCCGGGCTGCTGCTCTCCACGGAGGGGCCGGCGGCCAGGTGGGGCCGGCGGCTCCCCACATCGATGGGAGCGGCTGTGGTGTTGTTGTTGAGGTTGTCCTGCAGCGTGGTCTGAGTCCCCTGGCCCACCTGCTGGTTCTGCAGCAGCATCTCCTGGATGCGGATCTGCTGGAGGATGGCCGGCAGCTCGTAGTGGTGGAAGAAGTAAATCATTGAATGCTGGAGAAGGCAAAGGGAAAGGAGTCACCCATCAGGCCAGGGCTGCGAGCCCCGACACACCATAGGACACTCCACTTTTATCCTGGCCCAAACCAGGACACTGGAGACATTACTCTGGAGCTGGTCTCACCAGCGTCTTCACCACACAGACCCGACCCTCTCCCTCAGCAGGATCCCCTGCAGAAAGATGGGACAGAAATCCTTCCCCAGCACCTTCCACTACTCATGCGACATCAGCTGAGTATCAGTCGCTTGGCTGGATTGGGCCCAGGACCCACGAAGTCCTGCTGCCTGACAGCTTCCTCCTGCTGCACTGCTGCCAAACCAGGGGTTATTTCAATCTCTTATGTAGATAAAATTTGCTACTGAAACCCAGCTTGATAAAGGCCAAATTGCAGTTGATTTCCTTCACTTTTTAACACCACAGCCAGCGTGAACCATCAGCACAGCAACAGTTGAACCTGCAGGCAGCCAGACCCCCCTGAGGCAGGCAAGGTGACCAGGGCTGAGCTCACAGCACCAGCACAGTGACAGGCACTGACCTGGATGAAGAGCCAGGAGGTGACGAGGGCCAGGCTGCTGTACTGCCCGTTGAAGCGGTAGTGGTAGGCGTAGAAGGCGAAGTGGTACAGGTAGAAGAACCTGGGTAGAAAAGCCCCAAGTGTCAGGATACGTCAACGGGCAGGGCAAACATGAACTTCTTTCCACCCCTGACTTGGTTCTGAGGGGGGGACACTTCACACAGGGTGGGGCAGACCCCTGCTAACTGCTAATTAGAACTGGTCTCGTTACCAACAGATCTTCAATGGGGCAAAACAAAGGGTGGGCAAAGGGTGGAGGCGATTCTTGAGCCCTAAAGTGGAAGCAATTACACTTGGGACCCTGTGTGTGCAAAGCAGCTCCTGAGGAGACACGTGGAGCTCTCGGAGCGGAGCCCACCTGCCCGGGGAGGGCTGGGACAGATCCGAGCAGCAGAGAACGGGAGAAGGTGCAATTCAGGAATGCAATCCTACCTGAGCCAATGCCTCTTGCTCGTGTTGGTGTGGCAGCAGATGGCATCGTACTGGTCAGCCAGCCACACGATGAGGATGATGTAGAAGGCGGTTGTGGTGTCGTTGAAGAACTCTGACATGATGGCCTCCATACCTGGGGGACAGAGCAGGGGTGACATCAGCACCCTGCAAGGCACCTCCAGCAAAGGAACCCTCTGTCGTTCCAGGGCAGAGGCCACAGCGGGATCGCTTTGCTCCGACTGACGCAGCGGCCGAGGGTGAACACGTCCCGCTGCAGGCCGTGGCTACCGTGGGGGCCAGAGACCGGCCGGCTCCAGGCAGTGCAGCTTTCAGGGGGACAGGGGGTGGGGTTTGTTTTGATAATTCAAACCGTGCACCGGTCACAGGAAACGCGGCTCTGAAACGATCTACAGTGGTAAACAAAGCTCCAGTGTATGTGATTTTCAACCGAATGGGGGACCCAGGAGGACAATGCAGCTCATTGTGCCACCAGATTCCAGAGCCTTCCAGTTTGTGGTGAGCAGACACAGGAACCACCTTGCAGGGCCAGGTCAGAGCAGGGAATCCTGCTTCCGAGAGACCCCAGCGGGACCTGCTGCACGCACACGAGAGGCGAGCGGGTGTCCTTACCGACCAGAGCCAGGATGACGGTGAGGAGGGGAGCGGCGGGGAACGCAATCGTCATGTTCATTTCCAGCATCTGTAACAGGTCAACTGCAACAAAAGGAAAACAGAAGGTGTGTGTGGGCCCGCAGAACCCTCCACCCCACATCAGAGCACTGCAACGGGCAGTAACTCCACAATCCCAAGGCCACCATCCCTGATACTTGTCAGGAGACAGAAGAGCTCTCTTGAGCATGGTGATGGGGCTACAGGGGGACATACTCCCTGTGCAGCTACACACAGGTCCCTTTGTGCAGGAGTATACACAGGATACACCGTGCTGGAGCAGCTGGAGCATCCAGCACAACCTAAACCCCTCAGAAGAATCCTTACCAATGAAGACAAAGATCTGGTGGTGCGAGTAGCGCAACAGCATCGAAACGGAGAGGGTCTGAAATGCAAGAGCAGAAGCCAGCGTTAGAGCCACACCGGCAATCACACCCTGGCAGAGGCCTGGTTGTCACCTGGGATCTCATCTAATGCTCATCTGCAATGATCTCATCTCACATAATCACAGCAGACTCGGTTCTACCTTGATCACTCCCAGCAAATTACTTAAGCCTGTTCTTAAGTCTCAGAGAACAAGTTTTTGCATGCCGTGCCTTGGCAGCCAGTGTTTGAACTACACTGAGAGACTCTGACACAAACCTCCCTTTTGACAACAAAACCATCACCTCAGTCTGTTTCAGCTCCTCTCTTTCACTGTCAGGACTTGAGGATCCCACATTAAAAATAATAAGAATGAACAGAGTAGAAGCTCAGACTCATCAGCTCTGTTGTAAAAGCAGAGGGGAGAGCTCAGGCCTGTGCTACTACATCAGACAACACCCAGTGCCTATCAACTTACAAATATGACCATGATGACAAAGGCTGCCAGATAGGACGTCCTGGCCATCCACATGCTGACGAAGCGATAGTGCTCCCCAGACACCACATTGCGAAGGAAACCTGAAGAAAAAACAAACAAACCAACCCACCTAAGCTCGGTGTGACTAACCCACAAGCTAAGAACAAACTTCTGAAGGAAGAGGATTTAAAGCAGATCTGTGGCAACACCCCCCCTGCCCCGGCAGCAGGCTCAGTGTTGTGTGGTGTGATAAGGCAGCGGGCAAATCCCACTTGCAGACACCTCTCTCCTCCTGCTCGCTTCATTTTGTCCTTGACAAGAACATCTTTACATTAATGCAGGGAACAGTTCCCTCTGTTAAGCTTAATCAGTAGTCAGCAGATGAGATTCCTGTATCCATAGGAAAAAAAATGTCATCTGCTCTGTGCAGCTGCTGCGAGCGATTCCTCCCAAGCCTCACCTTTGTTTTCCTCGTTTTCAGCTAAAGCTTTGACACTTGACATCAGAATGTCATCGTAACCCAGGAACTCATCCAGCAACAGGCGACTGAACCTGTCCCCAAAGCACTGATCCCTGGTAGGATCTAGGGAGGAGACAGAAAATCATTCAGCTTGTTCGTGCCTCAAGCCACAGGCGTCGAGCACAGAACCTTCTCCAAGGACACGTGGGCCACCATACCTGCACTTGGACCTGTGGCAGTAAAACTACACTGGGCAGGACTGGAAGGAATAATGTCACCCCCTGACAAACCCAGCCACACTCCCAAAGTGCTGATGTCCATCAGGCCTGACGGATCCCAGCAGGGCTGCCAGGCTCTGCTGGCACAGGGGCAAAGGGCACCAGCCTCCTCGGCTCGGACTGTCTCCCTCGGCTCACCCCAACTCATGGCCCAGACAAACCAGTTCTGGTAAGACTCAGAAGGCCAAGCTGAGACTTTTTAGCCACCAGCTTAGTGTGATGCTGCTGGGACCCCCCCCATCCTCACCCATCCTCCTGCAGAGACGTGCCAATGCCTTCCCACGGCTCCAGGCACCAGTTTCATCTCATGAAACTGTCTCTGCATGCTGATGGATTCTGCTCCCTGCTGAGCCCTGATGTTCAGCACCACCAGGGCCTTTCTTCCTCAGTGAGGGAGAAAACTGCACTGGGTGCAACATCAGGGCTCACTGGGACAGGACAGAGCACTCCTCTAAAGCACTCAGGGCTCCGCAAGGAAGCTCTCCCACGTGGAAAATGAGCACCACTGACTGTTATCAACAGTTCCCCCAAGGCTCAAGAGAAAAGGGGGCACAGGTCTCTGCGCGGGGCACTCACCCAGAGTCACCACCATGACGGGGATGCTGAGGCGCTGGCGGGTGCTCTGGGACAGGCGCAGGAACCCGTACTCCAGCGAGTACTCCACGATGTACTCCTCCTGGGGCCACACTGCGGGAGAGGGGAGGGGGGAGACTCAGCAGCAGGGCCTGCAAGCGATGGCCAGGTAGAAACAGCACCACTGGATTCCCCCCCTCCCTCCCACCATGGTCTGGAAAGGAGAAGCCAACACAGGCTCTGGGTTTCCTTCAATTAAACCCAAATCAATACAAGTTCTCTGAAGTCGCAGCCCCACTCCCTGGACATCGATCCTCCACATGAAACTTCTGGGAAAGCTTCATGTTCAAGCAGTTCCAAGCTTTGGCCAGAACACACCCACATCTTTCCCTGGACAGCCCCAGAACACTTGTTCTTGCTCTGATCAATCTCTGCTTTCTGGGTTGTTTAACAGCAGGAAAATTCCGTTTGCACCCGCTGAACACCAAGAAACACGACACAGGGTGAGAGCACCACGCTCTGGGGGAGGGAGAGGTCACTGGGGCAACAAGGAACCTCAAAACTAAAGGCAGGAGCCATTATGGCTTTCTAAGAAAAAAAAAAAATAAAAATCACAGTGCCTGAAGTTTCCTTGATTTATTTTCTTAAAGAAAGGTTCAAACCAGGTGCTTCTTGCTACATCATCTCTGAAAGGACAAAACCTGCTGCTAAGTCAGAGCCCAGCAGCTTAACCCCCGAGCTCTCAGACTGCGCCCGTGCCAGCTGCAGGAGGCGAGGGGAGGCAGCTGCACAGCAATACCGCACAGAAGTTGTTAAAGATGAGAGTCACTGAAAAGCAACATCCTGCCTCTTCTGCCTGGCAGAAATGCTGTGGGTGGGCTGTTGGTTTCACCCTTTGTTACCATTATAAACCAGTTATTAAGCTCAAATGGAAATGAAGCAGTTAAAGATCAAAAAAAGAATGACTTCCTTTGAATCCAAAAACATTTTTCCATGGTAAAATATTCTGTCTGAACATCAAATTTGGGGTACTTATAGCACAAGAAACTTGTAAAAAAAAAAAACCAAACTCAAACCACAACAATAAAATCAGGTATTTGGGACCCATCTGAGAAGATGAATTTTAACTGTGCTGGGAAGCAGCACGATTCTCTCCCACCTGGTTGCTGGATGGTTTCCAGGAGCTCAGCACGTCAAGGCTCAGCCCCTCAGCTCTGAACAACGCGATGCTCTGACAGAACTTACGCAACTATTAATAAAGGTATTGCACCAAAAATATTCACTGCTCTCTAGTTTTCTGTGACTTAATGATCTTCAGTTCAAGACTAATGAATTCTGGATCAACATCAAGCAAAAGTGCTGCAAGCCCACGGGAACGGTGCCACTGGAACGTCTCGTGTCACAATCCTCCGCTGCCACAACACCTGGTACTTCTGAAGAGCACATTCCAGTCTTTCCAGGGATAAAATTGTAGGTGAAAAAGGCGAATTAAATAAGATTCCAACTGCAGTGTCTATTTTCACATAGACTTCCTCTGCTTACCAGTAGAAACCGAAGTTTTCCAACACCAGAATCCCATTTTAAATAATACAAAGCCACTAAATCTCCCTCTGGAGCTTAAGAGACATTAGCAGCTTAAGCGGTGCTGGAACAAGGGGAGGATAAAGCAGGATGATGTCCCGAGCGCCGCAGAGCAACGACGCTCTGCTAAAACTCGCTGGTTGGATTTGGGGGATTAATGCACTGTTCCCAGCACTGGTGTTGAGTCGGGAACCCCAGCTCCAGCCCCAAGCCCCGTGAACCCGAGGAGCTGTCAGTGGGAGCCCTGACAGGGCCGGCAAACCGCTCAGAGGAGGGAGGTTCGCAGCACCTGGCACCGATCGCTGCCAAAACACAATGCCGGAGCAAGAGGTTTCAACGCGTTTCCCAGCCCGGCGACCCCCAGCCGAAGGAGAGCGCTCGTCGGGGATGCACCGTGAGCAGCACCGAGGCGAACCCCGGGGGAAGGCGTGGGGGAAGCCACCGGAGGTTGCCACGCGTGCCCAGAGCTGCCGGGAGGAGGGAGGCGTGCGGGACAGGCGCGGGGGAGGCGAGAGCACCGGCGGCAGCCGTACGCGGTCTTTACCTGCTCTGGCCAGCATCTCAAACTCGGACACAGTCTCCCGCAGAGGCTGCATACCTTTAGTGGCCGCCTCGCTAAAGGAGAACTCCTGGCTTTCGTTGCGGGGCAGCGCCTCGGTGCTGCTCCCCCGGGACGGCTTGAGGAACACCTTGGGCTCGATGTCCAGCTCAAACTGTTGGAAAAGCGTGGCAGGGAAGGTCAGGGCAGCAGGGACTTCAGATCCCGGCTTCTGGGCTCCCCCCTCCCCGTGCCCCCAGTGAAGGTCTCCAGCACCTAAAGGACGACAAAAGGCCACTTTCTCAGGCTTTTAACTTCTATCTTAAACTGCCTGAGGCCAACATGGAGCTCCAGGAGAAGCCAGGGAACATGGTCTCTCTCTGGCTGACCGAGGGTTCACAAGGACTGGGACATACTGGAGCTGACCACATCAGCAAACCATCACTCCCCAAACTGACACCCAGGTTCCCATCTCCCGCATACACAGGGAACGCATCTTTACCTTGATAGAGCTGTTTTCAAACATATCCACGGTCATTTCCTCCTCTTCCTCCTCCTCTTCCTCAGCTGTGGATTCAACCACCATTCCCGGGAACCTCTCCACGCCACAGAACTGCAGGAAGATGGGGGCTCGGCTCGAGTTGCGCTGTATCTCCACCCGCAAGATGCCGTCACGGGGCCATTTATCCCGCACGTGCTCCAGGCAGTTGATGGGCGAGCGGGAGAAGGCGATGTGGATGTAAGCCAGGATGAAGAGCACGAAGAGAGCCTACACAGCAAGAAACAACACGGAGACCATCAGCCCAACCAGCCCCGGCCTGTTTACAGTTTTAACCATCTCTTCTTTGCCCATAAAGACGCTGGATTCATACTGGACAGACAGATTTGCAAGCGGATGAGAGCTCTGACGCCCTCCAACTCCACCGGTCTCTGCAGCCCCCACAAAGCAGCCTGGAACCCGGCAATTTCAGCACCACCAAAGACAGCAGCAGGAACAATCTCCTCCCATTCACGAGACTGGAGCTGTCACCAGTAGACGTGTCCCGCTGACAGCCCAGGTCACACGTGCAGGCCCCAGTGTCACTGTGGTGGTCTGACCTTGGCTGGATGCCAGGTGCTCACCAAGCTGCTCTGTCACTCCCCCCTGACCCCCTCAGCTGGACCAGGGGGAAGAAAATAAGATGAAACTCTTGGGCTAAGACAAAAGCAGTTTAACAAAGAAGCAAAGCAATGCTGCACGCAACAGCAAAAGCAAACAAGATTTATTCTCTGCTTGCCATCAGCAGGCGCTGGCTGGCCCTCGGTGGGAAGCAGAGCTCCAAACGCCCAGGGGTTGCTCTGGAGGAGAAGCAGTGGCCGGGACCGGGCGCCGCCGACGGCGGCGCATAGGGGGTGA
>WTSP01005256.1:19951-37827 GCA_025331215.1 Actenoides lindsayi | reverse complement strand
GCGCTGGAGCCGGGAGACAACGGGGGAGGAGGGAGGAGCGGCCGAGAGAAAGACTCAGCGAACCCCCATCCCCACCCTCTGGGACCCTGGGGCAGGGAGAGCACTCGGGAGTGGAAGGGGGTACCTTAAGCACGAGAAAAGGGGGAAGGAAAGTGTTGTTTTAATGTTTGTCTTTTTGCTTCCCACTACCCAAATCAGGTTGTTGGGTTTTTTTATTTTTTATTTTAATTTGCAATAAATTAATTTTGCACAAGTTAAGTCTGTTTTGCCAGCAGTAGTAATTGTCAAGTGATCTTCCTGTCTCCATCTTTATCCATGATCTTTTCTACCCTAATTTCTCTCATCAGTTTGAACGGGGGGGGGTGAGCAGCTGGGTGGGTGCTCAGCGGTTATCCAGGGCTAATCCACCACCACTGATGGAAGCAAGGGAAGGGACAGCCCTGCTCTGTCCTTACATGCAGCTGGGATGTGGCCAGGATATTGATCTGGGCTGGAAAGACCTTAACATATGAGTTGCCTCCACACTTTTAAAATCCATCAGTAAGAGAGATAGAGTTCAACTGGCCATGGAAAATAATGAACAGCCTTTCTCACATCCACTTTGTGAAGTTTCCTGATGAATACCCTTCATATAGGTGCTCTTTCATCACACCACCCTCCTCCAAATTCTCTCTATTCTTATGGCTAGATGGGTGTTTAATTTTTTATACCAGATCTTCATCCAGAAGTTACCAAATAAGTGCTAAAATAGCTGTGTCTAAAACATAATGGAGTTCCTCTTGTCTGCGGCTTCTTGGGGGATTTCAGAACACTGGGCTGTCTTGCTCCATGTTTTCACGGCCCAGGCCACCAGATGCAGTGGTTTCTGTTCCATGTTTTGGAATTAAATCAGAAATTGTCAGAAGGATGGAAGACATGGAGACATTTCCAATCTAAGAAAGCCAAAAATCTTCCCTGATGCCTTTAGAAATGGCTCCATCAGGGTCTTTCAAGCTTATGTCGCATGGTTTATTAATGGATGTCCATTTCAAAAGCTGCTATTTCTCCTCAGTAGTTTCCTAACGTACCCTCCACCACACTTCCCCTAGTTCTCAAATGCATTTTCCCTTTTTGGCGTTTTGGGCAGAAGAATATTCCATTAAGGGCTGGCAACTTGGAGCCCTCCCAGGATGGCACAGCTCTTGCCCACGCCTGGTGTATTGCTTAGCAACACCAAGGAACATTTACTGCACATCCTGCTATTTATGTTTCATGCTTCACATGTTGACTTTCTCTTCTCCTGCCTCCAAGTTCCTCCAGCGGAATCGCTGTATGTTACATGTCCCAGTAATGATGGACAAACACAAGCCCCTGTTCTGCCCTTATGAATTAAGCAAATTATTTCACCTGCTATGATAAGCATGTCAGCTTTTCATGCTTGTTGTTATGGGAAGTTGCAGCACCTGATTAGTACCAAATACAAACTCCTTGGCAAAGTAATGCTATATTCATAGATACTGCAAATACAATAAGGATGCTCCCAACCATTAAAGATGATTATGATTCATCTAGAGGGTTTTTTAACACAGAAAGGCATTAAATTTGTACAAAGTCCTGCCTTCATTGCCCTGTTGGCACACTTCAGAAGACCCTTTGCCCTTTGGTGTCCTTCTGTTTTACTGGTAGAGTTGTACCTCTCTACTGGTATTCCCCACATGCACTTCTTTCAAGGAGCACAGCTGACTGGGAAAGACTGGGAATAACTGGGCAGCAGGAGGCACAAGTGGCTAAAGGTGACCAAGAACACCAATCCCACCCCGCAACTGGTGACTAGGCTTTTAAAATATTTTTGCTCTTCCTGCTTTCCTGCTTCTAAAGTGCACACCAACAGAAAGCCCAGATGGGCACCATAATGTGCTATGCTACAGTGTGGCAGCTGCAGTATCCATAAAAACAGTAAGATCTAGGATTTTCTGTCCATGGGACTTCACATTTTAAATATGTGACTTTCTTTACAATTGTTTAGAGAGGAGCTCAACAGATCAGTATAGGTTCAGAACAGAAATTTACCCTGCTACCCTCAAATGAATGTTTTTCAGGGAGGAAGGAAAGCAGAAAAGCTCTTGAGTATATCCAGATTAATTTCTTCACAATGAATTAAAAAGTCTAGCAAAGAACAAAAGTAAATCTATTGAATATAAATAAGATGTGGAAACATAGGGGAAAGTATCAAGGATAGTTGTCTGAAATGCAATGGCCTACATTCACAGAGGTGTGTGAAAAACTCTTTTCGGTCCCATTTCACTTAGTATCTCTCAGATTTCACTTTGGGATTTAGGGCTTCAGTCTGAATTTAAACCATTTCAGGAAGCAGCCAAGCTACTTTCTGGGAACCAATCCCAGCAACTGAACATGAAAAATAAACTGTGACCTGATGCACTATTTCCATTTTCCTTATGCATTTGACTGGAAAGAAGATGAGAAACACCATCTTATGAAAAAAAATTTACATTAATTTAAGATAGCTATCTGTAGAATAAGTATACAATATTGGACACTGTGACTTTAACACAATGAATCAATTTGAACCTTGATGTAAGTGGAAATTATTTCTGTATGTAGTGAAATACCACATTTCTGGGGAAGAATGGAATACTTTGTGGAAGAAGAAATAAGCATATTAGTTTAGAAGAAGGATATTGAGTACGTTTGGGAATATAGAAAGTTTCAGATTAAAATCATATAAATTACATTCATATAAAAATGTGCCACTTACTGCCATGACAAAATAAATGAAAGCACAACACTGGCAAAAAAAAAATCTATGATGAGATTCAGGAAGTTCAATTTCTCACAGTGTTAAGTGCTGTGAATTAGAGTATATGCACACAAAGTATTCCAGATTTTCTACAGAAATTACAGTGAAATTAGACATTTTGTCAATGCTTCTTTCTAAGTGTTCAAGGGACATCTAATTGAAATGGCTTCAGGATGCAGTTAAGGCTTTCATTTGTTTGGGTGATGTCTTGAAAGAATCAACACAGATTTGAAAGCTAGCTATGGATCACTAAGAGAAGTAAGTGCAAGGGAGAAATCACTGTGTGTATCATTACTAAATGCTGTAAGCCATACAGCAGCCTCCTCAAGAAAAATCTAAACTAACAGCAACATCCTACTCAGGATAGTAAATAAACATGGGAAAACCATTAACATCAGTGTTTTCTCTTCTGCCAGCATATGCAGGTAGGAATGAGTGGATCAAAGAGGAGGATTGTATTCAAAACCCATTCACTGGGGGAAGGTGGCAACTCACTCATTCTCGCACAAAGCCAAGAAGTGAGGATCGACAAGTGCTGCAATATGAGCTTGGGAGAATGGCAAGACACTCTGTTTATATCAGTGGCCCTGCGTGACTGTGGCTTACATCCTTCTGTTCTATTTTTCCAGTGTGCAGTATGGGGAGGTCCAAGTGGCTGTTGGAGCAAAATCACCTCCAGGAAAAGGTTTTTCATCCCAAGTAAGGGAGCGTGTCCAGCAGCTCCCCACTGAGATATGGCTGCCTTTGTGCAAGACTCGTGGCAAAGACTTAACAAAGCCTCAGAATGAGTAATCAATGTGCTAAAATGTGCTGTCAAGCAGGTTGTGTAGTTCCCTGCCCAACTGCAAGAGGAGCTACCTGACTACTCAGATGTGGCACTACTGCCTCCTTTGGAAACTAAAGCCTTTGTTCTCAGTTGTACTTTGATATGGGAGTATCAGTCTTGAAATCACAGTCATCATTCACACCACATGGGAAACAAGGGTACATGCAGGCCTTTTTTACTTTAACAGCCGAGTCAGAAGTCTCACAGTAGTCAACAGAACTCATAAATATGACATACTGATCATGAAGTAACAACCATACACCAGCTGTGACCAGGAGCAGTTCTCATCAAGAAAAGATGGTAAGAACAGAAGGGCTTATTCCTAAGTGCAAGCTCAGCAAGCCTGAAAGGTCTGGCTACTGCCATCTCATCATCTTTCAGGACAGAAGCTTTCTGAGGCCAAAGTTATCTGAAGACAGATAAGCCCTAAAATTCAAATTTCAAATACAACTTGGGCTGTTGGAGACTAATACCGATGACAAAAAAAATGTGCAAACTATCAGTAAAGTTAGTGGGCAAGGATCAAGTAAGTGAGGGGGACCACAGCTAGTCAGAAAATGCAGCTCAAGTTGGTACAAGCCTTCAGGAAACCTTATCTTCCTGTGGGTCTGCCAGCTAAATATTTTAAAGAAGCTGATAATTGCTGGTGCAGAAATGTTCTTTCCTTCAGAAGACTGCAGAAAGTACAGACTGTTTTTAAGACACACTTACTGCCTCCTTTTGGTTTTTTTTTCAGGAGAATTCCAAATATCTGCTGACACCCACAGGCAGAAAGGCAAATTTTCTTTTAGTTTAAAAAAAGCGTGCTTCTCTCTCTCTGACCACTTTCCCCACCCCCAACCCCTCATCCAAAGTAATTTAGAAGAGGGAGCTTGCTCATTTTACCCAACTCAGCTGGAAAACCACTCAAAAATAGCTCAGCTGTAAAATCCTGTGCTCAGGGCTGTGGATAACAGGCCACAGTTCCCGTTCGGAGAAGCCTGTAACAGAATTCTGAAATATGACTTATTTGCTTCTTTATACTTGGTTTTATACCCCCCTACAGAATCACAGAGTTTTATATCTCCCTTCAGAATCACAGAATCGTTGGAGCTGGAAGAGACCTCTAGAGATCGTGTAGTCCAGCCCCCCCACCAAAGCAGGTTTGCCTAGAGCACGTTACACAGGATTGCATGCAGATGGGTTTTGACTATCTCCAGAGAAGATATTTCTCACTAGACAGTAAATATCCTCCAGGTAAGAAGAGCTCGGGAGGCCCAGGGCATGCTTTGGGAACTGCTGAAAGCCAGGCAGTAGGTACCATTTTCTCCAGGAGTAACAAAGAACTAAGAAGTAAAGAGGCAGAATGGCTCCATGTTCAAACAGTAGCACTAGGGCTATGCTGTTCCTGTAGTGCTGGTCCTAGCCCTGGGCACCACAACAGGCTGACCATATCATGACGATGGTGATTCAGAGTCCTATCCTCAGCCTCTTGCTACTTAAATCATTCTTTCAAAAGTGCAGCTCTGTGTGATTAGGTGAGAATTTAAGCACCTGTTTGAAAATAAGTTTCTTCATTTGCAAAATTAAAAAGAAAAAAAAGAGAGCAATAAAGAAGATAAAAACAAACACTACTTATTCGTCTCATTATCTTAAATTGGTTTCCTCCTTCTTGGGTGAGAAATTTTGCATTTGTCAGGCTCATTTGAACCTTCAGCATCCTCATTTCCACGTTTTTCACTGCTAAAAGGAAACAACAGGGACACTGTTCAGTTCTGGTACAGGTTTCCTGTACCATGCCATTTTCTGGAGGAGGTGATTTTCCAGATAAGGGAAATACGTATTACTGTACATCAAAAAGCTTTCCGTTTTCCTGTGACCCTGTGTGCAACAGGAATTAAACCAGTAATCCAGATGTACTGGAGCTAGGGTCATATCCTCTCATGCTACCACCCCTGAAGACAATTTGGAAAGGTATTTTCTATGAATATATAACCCAGAGTAATAATTTTTTCTATCCCTGTTTAACATGTATCTCTTGACACTTGTTCTGGCTTAGAACTTTACTCCAAGGGTAACATCTTGCTCAGAGTAAGTGCCAGGTTGCCATGTGCATATATCTATCATTGACTTGTGAATGACATAATGCAGTACAGCAAATGCAGACTTCAACACCAAAGGGCACACAGGAAGTCATAAGAGGACTGTTAACAGGACAGCAGGAGAAAGACTATGTTTTTTTATGGAAGAGACATGATTCATTAGAAGGCAAGAAAAAGTGAAATGTAAGCTCAGAAGGAACAAGGAAAGGTTTCTTCAATGGAGCTAAACCACTGTAGGCAAGGCGAGACCAGCTAAAGTGAAATTCCAGTGAAGAAATGACAACTGCTTCTAGGGAACAACCCAGAGGGGTTATCACAGGCATCAACATCCAGGTTCAGCACCTTGATTTTGTATATCAGTGGATGCTGAAAAACAATACAAAACAGAAAGAGAAACCTCAGATGCTTGGGGGAATTTTTTAGAGGACTGAGGTGATTTCCTCAATGGAGTTACTCACCTGGGATTAGCTCGTGGTACCTCCTCATGGCATGCTGCCTTTTAGGGGAGAGGTACCCTGAACTAGCTCAGCTGCCAGAACTAGTGTAGCTGATTCACAGATTTATCCTAAATGCATGAGTCAAGACCCCTCTGCTGAGCTGAGATTTGCATCAAGTCCTTTGTCAGAAAAGTAGCTACAATGATGATTGAGACTTCATCCGACCATGAGAAATGAGAAAGTGCAGAAGGAAGACAATCTGAATGTGAGAATGGGAAGAGGGGTATGACTGGGAGGACCAGGACCAGGGGCATCACTAAGTATCTGTATGAAGTCCAAATGCAGTCTTAGTGGATTTTCTTCATTGCAAATGAAGCACTCAAAGTCAAACAGGATGGCAAGGACAATTATGTCCCTGCAGCTACGACTGATGTGAGCCATTTGACTAGACAGCAAGAACTTTCCTGAAATGAAGAGATAGTGCTGATAGCAACTACTGGAGGAGGAAACAAGACTGAAAGATTAGGTCCAAGCTACAATTAGAGGCATTTTGTACTTGTCTGAAGAACCCTGCAGTGATACAAAGATCTGGCTGTTCTTCTGCAGTCAGTAGTCAAATACAGAATCAGTGGGAAAAGTATGGGAACATTGCAAGGGGAAGTCCTGAGGGAAGGTTCAACAGTGCAAAGAATTGCTTGGACAATATCCAAGAAATAAATGAATGAAAAAATACTAGTAGGTTTATCTGGAGGGCTCATTTGCACAGAAAATTGCTTTTTAAAACTTGTGCTCTTTTTAGCTGAAATATGTCTCTGACTCTTTACTCCAAGAAGAATGGTTGGGGAGAGAGGGAAGGAATCTAGCAGTGAAAGAGAAAAGAAAGAGTAAAATCAAAGCGGAAAAGTCAAACTGAAATCCCAAATGCAGGTTGTAAGGTTAAGGAATGCAGATACCTCAGCTAGGGTGCTGCATATTGAAAACCAGCAATCATGTTGAACAAGGGAATAATCAGGAAAGGACGAAAGAGAAACATACTGGGCCATGATAAAGGCACAATTAAACTTGCTTGATGTAAGTCCAGTGCTTTCTCATGGACATACATCCAGTGTAAAGGTGGCCCAAATTTGGAAAATATAATTTGACACCTTTTCATTTTCCTAATGAAAACATTTTTGCTGCTTTCCTTTTTGTATAACCAGCTGTTTATACAAATATTGATAGTTTTATATAGCCAGTTTTAATCTACCAGCTTCTCTCCAAGTACTCCCAGAGCTAAAGGTGAAAACAGCAATGATCTAAAAAGTACCATTCCTAATTATCACAGCTTAAGGGCTAAGGGCATGAATGGACACAGAACAAACCAGCAGTATTTATGGACTGATTTCTGAATGGACACCAGCAGAAGTGACAGCCCATAAACCCACCCTAGAAATGGGCACAGGAATAAACAATGAGAAGTTTGTTGTATTTGAACAGGTTGGTCAGCGGGTCTGTGCACAACAGTTCTGCTGTTCCTGCATGTAGCTATCTGACAGTGGCTTTCCATGACGCACACGGGCTGCATTCAGTTTCTAAGTGAAGTTTCATTTGTCCTAACCTACGAAACCATAAAGAGAATGGGTTGAGAGAAGTGTGTAAGGAATTTGTAGCCTTCCCCCTTAACATCACCTGGGGCACACACTCTGCATCGCATTATGGAGAGGACAGACCATTGTGCAGCTAAACCCCCTTCCTTCCCAGCTCCTGGTTAAAATGCTTTGGATACTTCTAGCCTAAGAAATTGCCTCTATGCTTCCCTGGGACATTGCAGTATGACATTCAAGGAATGTGAAACTAACCTTTTTTTTTCTTTAGCAATTATGTTAAAAGCACTTAAGTGGAGGTCAATAAAAGGTAAACAGTACAACTCCCATCACTAAATGGTTCTATTAAACAAGGATAATTTTCTCAGTAACACTTACCTGGCATTCCAAAAATCTTTCTTTTCACCGCTTCTTTCATTCTCTTTTTTTTACCAGTGTAAAAAAGAATAAACAAAACCCCAAACCACACTTCTGATATAACTGGAGATTCCTTATCCTACCTATGATTAGGGCTTTTGTTCATTTGCTCCATACAGTTTGGTCACTTAACTATGGATTATGTTCTGTCATGGGAAAAGCAGCTTTCAACAGTTTTTAAACTGAAGGAAGCTTCTCAAATGAGTATTTTCAACCTGAAAACAACTGGACCCCTGTAAAGTTGTTTGGCCTGAAGGAGATGAGATGGGATGTGTTTTGGTACAAGAGACTACTGGAGACCTCTTGGTGAAGAAGAAAAGATTATCTAATCAAAAAAGCTGTGTAAAATCACTTATTTCGGGCAATAGCAAATTCCAGAAAAAAATGTCTTTTACTCCTTCAGAGCTCAATACTAGTGCTGTTGGGTTTTTTAATCTACCCTGTTTTGGCTCATGTTCAACACCTATTTCTGTCCTTCAGCACTGTCTTAGGTCTCAGTGCCACAAGATTTCCAATACATGAGGATATCATACAGTGATACAAGAGAAAGAAAAGAGAATAAACATGTAACATTTTCCCCATTTTTTGGTTCTAAAAAAAAGGAGGCAAGAGAAGTATCTGATAATTCTGCCCAAGTTAAAAAAAACTGTCAGTAAAAGGAAAGACAAAGATTACCCTCAGAGCTCAGGGTGTGCTTTGTAGCAAGGGTTTTGCCCTGGGATTTTCTTTCTAAGAGAAAGGCAAATAAAACAAAGAAAAACAAGCTCCAGTCTAAGGCTGGTAAACAGACCCATAAATGTGCACATTGCTTCCAAAGCAAGGTGGCTGAGGCAAAAAAAATATTGGCATCGGTGAGAACAGATTAGAGACTGCCCTAGGGGAAGTGGAGTACGACGGCTGGACAAACCCTGATGGGCTGAGGGACCTTTACTCATTCCCAGAACGACTATACAGTTTCCTTCTAATAAGCCATTAAATTACACTGCTGAAATTATGTGGTTTCAAGGTCTGAAAGGGGCTATTAGTCTTTTCTCAGTAAACCCAGTAGTAAGTAGGTAGACTGAGAGGTATCTGCCCCTGAAACAGTGTTACCACATTACACAGAGCACCTCTAAAGAGTTTACTTTTTCAAATGGGGAGAAGATGGTAGAATCACAGTCAACATAAGCAGAAAAAACAGCATGATGTGCAAAGTCTCCAAGAGCAAACAGCAAAACAAACAGTTTTTAGTTTATTCTTTCTTGTATCACTCCCACACCAGTAAAACAACCTTGAAAATGAATCAGCAGTATTATCTCCCAGCATCAGCTATCTACTCCCTTAGCAAGAGGGTGCTGCAGGGAGGAGGCTCTCTCTTCTCCTGGATAGTTAAGGATTACCTCTGTTTTCCCTTCTGTTATACATTGGGAGGGAAAAACAAACAAAGAAGAACACAACAGCAACAAAAAAACCCCACACACACACAAAAACACCAACCACCAAACCAAAACCCAACCAATCAAACAAAAAATAAAAATAAAGGAGGGTATCAGAGACTGTTAAGAGAAGAGGCTGGGGTGGGGGGGAGAGGAGGGTGGAAAAAAAGTCCCTTAAGTGCTAAATTAACAATTCCATAGAGGCTTTTTTATGCAAGTTCTGGAAGGACGCTTTATTAAATGATTCCCTCTTACTTTATTCACAGCACTTACCTTAGCAGAATCTAGTTAGAAGCTCACTGCAGCCTGCTTCTAAAAACACAGCTTGTGTCAAACTAGAAGTGCAGGAAGAAGAGATGAGTAGACCCAGAGACAGTTCTGTCTTGGCATTTTGAGATTGTTTACTTTGTTCAGAACGGGCTTTCAGCATCAGATACAGTTAGTGCAAACACCGTACTGGTCTAAATGCACAAGCAGGACATTTTCAACTCTGGCTGTAGCACTGATGGCAGCAATGTGAAGAACTGTGTGAGTGGGAACAGCAAGTGGGGAACTGTTTATGGCTGACAATTTGCCGTGGACTTACTACTTTTCGTCTAGTTCTTATGATATCTCCAGTATTGCCTGAAGTCTAATTACTGCTGAAACTATCATCCTGCTTTGCTACTCTGGGTCTGCCAATTCTTCTCACATCCTCCTTCCCTAAAGCAAATCCTAATTTATCCTCCTAATCCTCAAAGGTCTCCAGTTACTTCTGCCATACCTGCCCTTCTTATCACATAGATTGGTTCCTTTCTTTGCTCTTTAGGTGCCTGTATGGTTGATTTAAATCCTCCTCCCTATCCCAGGTTTCTTTCTGCCATCTTTCTTGTGTGAGATAAATATAATTTAGTAGTTTTAAGCCTGTCAATCTGTCTACACCTCAGCCTCACCTCAAAACCCTAACTGGCTAAAAGCAGCATCTGGCATGAGAAACCAGCTGATCTGCTGGTGCATTGCCACCAAATGTGTTGACTGGGAATTAAGAACACAGTGAATTCATGTTAATGCTTCCTATTAGTCTTGTTACCCCAGATCTTTCCACTGCTGCTTGTTATTCAATTCCTTTTCCTGTTATAATTTCTCTGAAAACTGAGAGAAGTTCTTGGTGCCTGGACCTAAAGTCTGCTGTGCAGTGGGATGAGACCTGGCCAACAGTCAGTCTGCATGGCATGCAAGGAAGGGAAGGGATTTTTGTATTTAGGGAAAGTTGTGGACTCTGGCACTAAAAAATGTAATAGTTCTTAGCAGTCACATTCTAGCTGTCTACCGGCAAGATAATGGTAGCCTTTATCCTACCAAGAGGGACAGAATTTTGGAGATGGATATACTAACATATTAGCATGTTTGTAGCAGTGGTGTTTGTTGTTTGCCTCACAGCTTGATCTTCCCCAGCCCCTCTGCTGTAGAGCTTGCCTGAAAACAAAAGGCAGCTTATTCAGTTTTCTTATATAAGAAGCTCTTCTTTGAAGAGATGCAAAGAGGCTTTCACAGCTGTTTAAAAAAGCAATGCCAGGACACTTAATATACCTTCCTTCTAAATTATCTCTGGCTTGCAGAAGGGCTAGAGTATTTGTACAAGATTATGGTGTGTTGCATCTGCCTGATTTTGTAGGTTCCTTGTGAACTGTACTTTAAAATGTTAAAGACCTCACACTTGCCTCTCTTACTGCTCTTACAACCTCATCTTGCTATTTCTTAATCTTCCTCCTATCTACCACCCACCTCCCTGCCTGCTGTTCTCAATCTGGTCTTCATTAATAGGGGCAGAGGATGAGCAGAGCCTGTGGAGGCAGGGGCTGCATGGGATCACTATGGTAGCACTTTGGTGCTGGGTTGATGTCAGGCTGAGGGGAAGGAAGAGCTCTGTGGATGGTCTGCAGTAACCCACTCCAGTTCTCACCCGTTTGTACCCGATGTACTTGCTGTGGACCTGCAAGGCACTGATCAAGCCCTACATGACTGTCAGAGGTTGGGGAATTTATTGACAGTGAGTGTTCCTGAGGAGCAGCCAGCAAGAGCAATTGCCTCCTTCCTCAGAGGCATGAATGGCCACGTTGAAAATGGCAGCTCCCTGAGGCCAAGAAAAGCTGAGGATCTGAGGAAACTGAGATTCGTGCTTTTGTAAGAGTGAGCTAATGAGATAGCCTCACAAAGGCCACTAAGAGAAGACTGGGGATAGGTAATGAGTGATCTTAAAAAGTTTTGTACTGTGGTGTTATTTGATGAAAGAATAATTCCTATCTTTGTTGACAAACACACAAGATCCTTCTCATTTTCAACATCCTCCAGAGTGCCCACACAAGCTGGAGTGCACAGCTCCTTCTATTGAGGCACATGTCTCCTTGGACAGTAGTCAGAGGGGAAGCCAAGTATCTGTCAGGCAAAAAGACAGTCCCAATGTAAAGATTTCCCCAGCTCTGTACAACGGCCTGAACCTGTTCTTTATGCCCTGTTGGATTTTTGTTTGTTTGTTTGGGTTTTTTTGACATTTCCAATGTCATCTCGATATATCTCCATTTTCCATATATATAGCAGAAATCATTATTTCTTCTTTCCTTCGTTATGAAGATCAACTTGTTAAAGTCTAAGTTGCTGGGGTCTACAGTACTACAGTCATATAGATAACAGAAATTAGACAGACACAGATCAATCATATGAGTTTGGGTTAATATGGATTTTGCTTAGCCTTTCAGCTATCAATGTTGACATTGACTACAGGTGCATTAGAAACCCTTAGAAAATTTCACTGGTCTCCACGACAGCAAACTTTGTGCCATTCTTTTGCCACCATCTCAAAAGGTGAGTGGTGCTAAAGAAAGGTAACAAAGAGCTGGGTTCCATTGGAGAACGACATTTAAAGCCTCAAAGAAGCTTTAGAGACACGATAGCATCTACTATTGCTGGAAAGGTTCATTTTTTCCTGCCCAACACTACTATCTTCCCTCTATGTAAATGTCAACATCTCCCTCAGCAACCGCCACCCATTACTTTTTCATGCTCTGGAACAAGCACTTAGGCTGCAACACGTTTGCTATCTTTCCTGCCAATGCTAATGTTTCAAATATTTGTGCTGTTCTTCACATAGGTTTAATATCACTCATTGTGGAAAGAAATATTGTTGCTAATGAAATAAAAAGCTGCATGACTCAGAAACCTCCTCTGCAAGGACCTTGAATAACTGTAAAAATATGTAATTTCTGCACATGAAAGACAGTTAGTTTTTCTTTCTAACAAGAGGTGCAAACTGCAGCATTTTGTTAATGCAAGTAACTTGATTCATGAGAGTCGCCTTGCTAATGTGAAGGCGACAGCTCCTGGAAATACATTTGTTCATATTTTACTTGTTCTGTTTCACACTGTTCAGGAGTTGCTATTGTCTAGTTCTTCAGAATGACACATTCTAAACTAAAGCTCTAGCACAGCTTTTAGCTGTATAAATCCCAGTTCAATCTCCATTTGTTATAACTTTACTGGGGACTTGCTAGAAGTCCAGCTGGTAGGAGATTCAAAGACAACTCTGGTGAGCTACTGCTCACCAAAACCATTGACTCGGGTGTGTTCGGTTCTTCCTTTCCTTCTTTGCCTCCACACCTACCACCTCCTGTAAAACTTTTGAGTTCAATTTGTGACAGCTGATAAATTTTGCTCTGGATATTCAGTGATTGCTGCCAAGAAGCAACTGTCATGTCATAATTTCAACATCTGCAGAACTGGGCCATTAGACATTTAATTGATAAATAATGCTGTTGGTTATTAAAGTCCAGATAGGTTTTAAATGAAGGGTGATTCTGAAACAGCAGAATGATGGGAATCTGAAAACTGGAGAACATGTTGATTTTTTTTTTTTTCAAGATGTATTTGAAAATACAGTTCAGCATGTGCTAAATTAATGATCACAGGCATGGATCAGATGGTTGGTACAGGAAAAAGAATCCATGCACCATGTGCCTGTTTCTACTGTGATGTGTTGGTAATTACTTTAAATATAACTGTTACATCTGTTGATTTTTGGTTCTACTTTTGAGTAATAATCCAATCTGCATCATTAATTAAAAAATAATTTAGTTCCATACTGCAGAAAAATTTATTATAATACTGTAAATAAACCAAAAAGAAGATTGCCCAAGTCCCAGGACTGTAACAACATAAATGATGGATAACTCATTTTAAGACACACATGAAAAATTATTTAAGCTGGCAATCTGCTCAGTTTCTTCCTTATATCATAAGCAGCCTTTAAGATTATGTAACAGCTGTAAATATAGCACTGAAGCAATTCATGGTTAAGAGAAGATTGATAGAAGCACTGTCTTTTTTAATTATTCAGCTATCAAACTTAGAGAAGCTTTGTTGATCCAGCAGCAGCAGACTTCTGCCCTCCAGTGTAATTCTCACTTGTGCTGAGCACCCAGTAAATCTGAAGTATGGTTTGAAAAAAGGTGAATTTATCTCATTTTCCATGAGAAACATAATCTGTTACTCTTTGTCATATCTGATTACTTTTTTGTACATGAACACTGAGTTAAGCATTGTCTCAGAGCCTGGTTGCCCATAGAGACCTTAGATCTGCAGTACTGGCCCTATTTTGGGCAATGCTGAAGCACCTGGTATTGTGTAATCACACACACAGGTGCTTTCCTGAGCTGAAAATAGCTAAATATGCCCATACTCAAGTGATTTTCCCCTTTTTGGCCAGATCAGCTTTCAAAATGTTCCCTTCCATTCTGTTCTAGCAGGACAACTGTATTTCTGCAGTGCTAAAACAACTCACAGGCTCAGGCTAATTTCAGACTGGTTTTAGCTATGTCCTTCAGGCCCTTATATGAGATAGGTTTTTCCACTCTCTGTGCATCTCACATATTATTAGAGCTACATCAAAACCTAAAAGCTTGGTGAGGCACCTAGCCAGGACCATACGAAGCCATGGTTCTGTGACTTGACTGTCAGGGATTTGTAGGCTGGGATATGAAGTACTGGATTTGGTCTTTAAACCCCCAGTATATTGAAATCCACCAGGAGGACTTTCTTCCACTTCATGTCCTCCTGCCAGAGGTGAGATCCTCAGGGGTGCAGATACTGGGCTCCCATGGAAGGAGTCAAAGATGACACTGCCCTCCCTTGGGGACTGGCTGGCACCAGAATCCACTAGCCAGGTGTGTCTCCAATAGTCCAAATATTTTGCCTTTTAACAGCAAGTTCTGCCTCTCCTTTTTTCTCAGATAGTCAAAATCAGTGGAGTATTCACGACAAGGATCATTTAGTGGAATGAGGCTGGGGCATAAGTTTAACACCTTAAATGGAACTGGACCACAACTTATATTGCTGCCATTAGGTTACTGAGCTGTAGGATGTATTTTAAATGCAGAGCAAAATGCTGGCTGACCTCAGTAGTTTAGGATTTCATTTGTAAAATGAAAATGGAATCAAAATGTTTCATTTTAGAAACTGAAGAACTGTATCAATTCATATCATAATAAAGCCAAGATTTTTCCAAGGAAAGAAGAAGGGGAGAAACAAGAGAAATGTGTTAAGTGCACAGGGCAGTAGTGAGAATCAGATATGTTTAAGAATAATCTTTAGATTGTCATATCCCTCAGGACTGCTACAGAACTGGTCTCATGTAACTGAGTGGAAATGCCATCTTTCCTGAAATAGGTGGTCTTAAAAGAAAATGTTTGTTTTGAAAAATCCATTTTCTGAGTGGGGGGAAGGAAATGGAGCAGAAATGGAGTTTCGCCTTAAACCTTCATGAACAGCTATTCTTTAAGAACCCAGTCTATATATAAAAACAAATATGCAGAGTGTATAAGCATGGGTGAATAAAATATTGGTTTTACCTCTACAATAATAAACTAGACTTTTCAGTAAGCACACTCTCAAGTTTTATTTCTAAAACTGTTGAAAAATTTATATGACTTTGATACTAGAGGGATTCATTTTTCCATTAACATTTCAGGAGCCAAAACTACTTATTTTCCCAATAGATATTTGATATTCTTGTCTTGGCTGGCTTAAATGAAGTATTTTCCTCCAATGTTTAAGAATGTAGATCTGGGGAAGAGTTTTTTGTTTTGGGGGTTTTTTTGTGGATAGAAAGAAACTTTCATCTGACTTTTATCAATTTAGGACAAAACCAGCAAGCAGTCCAACTTACTGCAATCTCAACTGCATACTACTTAGGTTGTCAAATTCACGAAAAAATGAATGACATGCTGGCTGCTGGATTTATCTTTCCTATATATTTGAATAATTTAAAAAGAATTCTCAGTATGCAGTTATGTTGTATGGATTTCATGTAATTTTCAAAATTTCATGGTGTGGAAGTACCTTGTTTGATGGGGAGATGGGTCACTAGCTCATTAGTTAGGAATGGGTCTAGAGTACTTTGACCCTGGACAAAATTGCATTTTCACTTCTGGGTGTATCAAAGGTGGATCTAACCGTGTTACTCTCTCAGTTACAGCATCACTGCTTCCCACTGCTTCATAAAAGCAGAAACAATCTACCTAAAATATTCTCCTCTGTCAAAGTTTTAATTTTATTTCTGTGTAAATAATGCATGTGCACAGGCACTAATGTTGCTGTCATTAACTGGGAATGAACCTGGAGCCTTCAGCTCTGAAAG
This sequence comes from Actenoides lindsayi, assembly GCA_025331215.1. Classification (NCBI taxonomy): domain Eukaryota; kingdom Metazoa; phylum Chordata; class Aves; order Coraciiformes; family Alcedinidae; genus Actenoides; species Actenoides lindsayi. The sequence goes on along the minus strand of WTSP01005256.1, from coordinate 21,604 downwards.
TACAAATCCACACAATTTGAGCAAAAGTAGCAACTCTGTCACATACTATTAAATAACAGGCTGCTCTAGTCACTGTTACTCACCACAGAGAGGGCAAATCTGCATGCATTAAACACTGCTTATAATATTGAATATGGAGGTTCTAGCAGACAATGTAGAGCCTTCATTTGATCAATTTTAAAGGGTAAGAATCAAGCATGGCATGGAGACAGGTTGCACGTAGCTTTGCTTGCAAGCACATCTACCTCACTGTTGATTTCTCTGGCAGTGCTACAGTCATTAACTACCATAGCTGTGTTACTCAAAACCAAACAGACTAGAAGTAGCAATTGCAGCTGATATAATTAAAGTCATCTCTGTTTTGCTGAATGTTAAGAGTTTAATTGTTCTACATGCACCACCCGAAAGCTGGCATCTATTTTATGTGTGAAGTAGTGAAAGCTTACTTAAAGGCTGCAAATTTGCCTCAAATGATCCAGCTAGAGACACTACGTGCTGCAGTAACGAAAGCAAAAAAAATGCTTTTTTTCTCAAGTCTCTAAGTGATGAAATCTTGATTTCAGGGGAAGGCTGTCTTGAAATGCCTGAGAAATAACCCATTGCATTGATATTCTGTCAGAGCCTTCCACTGCTGAAGATATAGAGGTAAAACAAATAAAATCTTTCATTAAGGAGCAAGCTGGCATCAATACTGCACACAATGTCTGCAAGGTCAACTCCACAGTCTCTACAGGCAAGGTCTGTTTATAAGTGCTGTGTTCAAAACCAAAGCCCACTGTTGATTCTTACGTGCTGACAGCAGTTGCTTGATATCACATGGAAACCAAAATATTAAATTGCACCAAGCATTCTTCAAAGGGAGACCTGTATTTTTCAGGGTTAACTCCAAGGAAAAGGAAAGTGATGTCAGCATGAAGGAGAACATTAAAACACACTGGAAAAGCTTTGAACATAACTTGGGCTCTGGGAGGGGAAGAGTTCAGAAGTCACACTGCTTTTTCCATCACTCTTCTCTTTCCAAACAATCCCCATTTCTTTAGTTGTCATTCATTTCATTTTCTGTATCTTTCATTGTATTATTCCATGCCTAAACTGGAAGAATCCTTTTTAGGATCTCTCTACCTGATTTCTCCCATCTGAAGCTATGTGAAGGGGGCAAAAATGAAGTGATGTGCTGCCCAAGGATGACTGGATCCCTATCACGTTCTGGATAACTGTATCTTACCCACAGAGACGTTCACTCAGTGAATACAGAGATTAAAACCAGTGTACAGCTCTGCTTAGCTGACCAAACATTCATTACCTTCCCCATTACCCTGGAGGAGGTTGAATGTTCCCACTATCAGAGGTGTCCATTCCAAGGCAAGGGGACACAACAACAGGGCTTAGGGTCCCAAATGACTCAAATACACAGCCAGTTGTCCTACTAGGCCACTAATAAGCAGGTTATGGGAATCAGCCTTAAGCCCTGAACCCTCCTGAGCACATTTTCAAATCGAGGAGAGAATAAATGCTTCAGGCAGAGCGCAGATGTTTAGGCTGTGGCTGCTTAGTTTGAGAGAGAGAAAGATACTTCCTGTCACGGTTTAGGGTCAGGGCAGCCCCTTAGACCGATAACAGACGCTCTCTGTTAACCCCCCTCCCTTCCCAAAG
>WTSP01005253.1:92503-116136 GCA_025331215.1 Actenoides lindsayi | reverse complement strand
TGCCACCCCGCTGTCTCCGCACACCGATGAACAGAAACCGTAGCGCATAATAAAAAAAAAAAAAGAGAGCACTTAACAAAACCACCCCCAGGTTGACCTTTGCCATCTGCCCTGGGGTAGGTTTTTGTTGCCTCGCGCGTTATTAAGGTTGAAAGGCGTTGAGCGGGAGGCAGATGTTCCCTTTCCAGCTGAACGCTTCTTGTGGCGGGTGGGAGCGAACGGAAAACCCTGATGGGACTGGAGAGTTCAGGGGGAAAAATGCAGAGCCAGATTTATCCCGTCCGAGTCACATTATCCATTTAAATAATTCATTTTCATTACAGATCACTTAGTGCCACTCGCTTCCTTAATCGCCTGGATTTCCATCCAGGCAGAAGGAATTCTCGTAGCGCGGCAGAGGGGGTTGTGGCCATCACCCAGTAAGCACCGGCCCTGTTAATGGAACTGAGCTGAAAAGTAAAAACCCTCAACAGAATTAGTCCTGTTCTCGCTCAAACCAGGACACTGCCTTTCCCACGTTGGTGGGTGAGCCCATTGCTGACACCACACACACTCTTTCCTCTTACCCTCTCAGGACAGGTTAAGGGGATTTCGTGCTTAATTCTGCTGAAAGAAGGGCACCAAAGCAACCAGCCTGGAAAGCATCCCCTGAAAGCTCCAAGCTCAGCCGGAAGGGCTGATCTCGGCCGAGCCGTGCATGTTTCATGCCTGTGAGAACACCATCACCAGCCAGGTGACCACGTTGGTGTAATGCCACTGAGTGTATTTTAAAAGCACCAAAGCCAAGCTAATGTCACCAGGATCTGTTTGATCAAGGCTTTAGGCTGGGAACTTGAAGAGAGAAGAAATTTAAGCACTGAGAATTTTCTGCTCTGGCGGGGGGGGGTTGGACTAGATGATCTTTTGAGGTCCCTTCCAACCCCTGACATTCTGTGATTGTGATCTGAACACCCCTGTATAATTTAAGAATAATCTTTTGTCTCTGTGAGGATCTGACCGTCTAACTGTCCAACTGTCAGCATCTGGTTTGGAAGGGGAGGGGAATAAGACCTTATCCTTTTACAAAACACTCGGTCTCGCCTTTTTTATTTTCTTTTGTTTTGTACAGGCAACTCGACTGCAATTCTGATGCCGAAGAATTCAGGTGAGGTTTCTCTCCTAGAACAATGCAAATTTCAAAAGCCACGGACTCCAGCGTGCCCCTATTTACCAGCAGAAACATGAAGAGTGCAGTCACAAATACCTCGCGAGAACACGTAATTCAGCGGTTAAAATTACAGCAGTAACGCGGCGCCGAGTGCTCCCATGAATAGACTCATCAAACACTCAAAGATACAATTCGACCGACTGCAAACGAGAAAATACAATCACATTTTCCCCCCTACACCCCACTGAAAATTTTCCAACCATTTAATTGTCTCAAACTGGCACAATTGATACAAGAGGGACGCGCATCCCAGCGGCGAGGCGAGCGCGACAGAAGCCGATTTCCAAAGGCAAAGTAAACACAGCTCATGGAGTTATTTTTATCTGCGGGCAGAACAACCTTCCCGTTTCCACGCAGAGCTCCTCTTCAGATCTCCCTCTGGCTCCATGGCATGAGTCAGGCACGGCAACGGTCCTGGACTGAGGGAGGTCCCGGCTAGATGGTCTCAATAGTGCAGGCTCGGACGCGGTTGGTCGAGAGGCATTTCAGAGCCTTCAGTTTAGTCCCCAGAGTTTTGAATTTCAGGGTGTATATTATGGGGTTTCCCAGGCAGTTCATGGTTATCAGCATGGCCGTGCAGTTTCGAAAGATGTAGACGCCTGGGTAGAGGTCGATGTGGCACTGATGGTTGGTTGCGTCGAATATGACTCCAGCGAAAAAAGGAGCGTAGGAGATCAACGCCAGGAGCCAAATAAAAATACTGGTTCGGGCAACCTGGATTTCAGCTGATTTGTAGGTGCCAGTAGCTTGTCCACACGCTTTCATTCTCAGCTTTCTTTTCCTCAAGATGATAATGATTCTAAGGTAGGTGAACAGGGGTATAATAAAAGCCACCACAACATTGGGAATGGCGATGAAGATGAGATAGTTGACGCAAAATGGACTGTAGAGGACGGAGACATTTTTTTCTCTATGCAAGCAGTTCCACCCCATCAGTGGCAAGCAGCCCAAAAAGAAAGCAAGGACCCAGTTAGTTAAAACTATAGCTATGGAATGGTTTCTAGCAACCCTGAACCTTGTCCTCATGCTTTCAGCCACAGCCAGGTAGCGCTCGATTCCAATGCTTACCAGGTTATAGATGGTGGATAAAATCGATGTGGTATATAAGGCATAAGGTGCAAGCATATCCTTGGATCCAAAGATTGTAATGTCAGGGTTGGTGATGAACAGCATTGAAATCCAAAAGCCAGAAAAGCTGGTGAAGAGATCAGAAAAAGCCAAATTGCAGAAGAGTATGGAGATAGGCTTGTGCAGATCCTTGGTGGCCATTCTGGTGAAGATGACGGTGCAGTTGAAGATCACAGACGCTACGTTGATGGTCAGCTGAGGGATGCCCAGCGCAAGTACTAAAGAACGACTCCAAATTTTAGTGTAGTTAGCAGAGCAGTTTGAGTATCCATTCATGGTGGAAAACCCTACTTGGAACCGTTAGCAAGGGCTGCTTTACTCATCCCATATTCCGTAAGAGTCCACACTGCACGAGGGTTACTGCCACCTGGGTCTCCAGGTGGAGAATGAATCCTGACGCACGGCTTCTGTTGCCACATCATCATGACCATGGATTAAATTTTAACCACTGATGTTTTTAAATATTTGGGCTACCAAGCCAGGGCATAGCCAATTAGCTTCAAGTTGCTAGGGGAGCCAAAAGTGGAAAACATATTTACTACTCTACAGATGGTTTGCTTAAAGCAGCCTTTATCGATAGCAAAATCTGGCCAGTTCTTCCAAAGATGAATGATCACAGCTGCAGTTTAAAAGTCTTTAAGGATATTCCAAAATGGAATGAAAGTGAATTCAGCTTTAATTCATGGGTTAGATGGGTAAAGGTTTAGAGTCAGAAAATGCAGAGCAGTAAAGTTTTGGGTTTGGAGGGGGGAGTATCTGGCTGAAGAACCTCACTGTCATTTCACTAACCTGGATCCCAGTTCAGCAAGGATAGAAGTCCTTCAGATCACCTCTAGTGACATAACAAAACTTCTGAAGTGCTCAAGACTGAGCAAGAGACAACAGAACCTGGTTGTTCCCTCTGTTTTTCTAAGCACAGTTAGATCACATCTGCAGAACAAACCCCAAATGTACAAGCAAAACCACGTGATGACCTGCAGGGCTGCCAAGGGGATCCAAAAGGGCGAGAGTCTGTCTCCATAGATGCTCTTGTGCTTGGGCCCACAGAAATCTCTCTGTACTGAGTACAGGTGTACTCAGAAGTTGTCAGGATACACCCGGAACTGCCTGGCCTTCTCGTGTGCAAATCAGAGGGACTGGTGCTTTACAAGCTAAAAAAACCCCAAAGAGATGCATTTAATGAGATATTGAATGAATTTAATTTTCAAACCAGAAAACACAAGAGAATGGCTTAACCCTTTAGTAGATTAATTGTATTGGAGACTTAAGTTGCTTAGGTAGTTCTGAAAAAAAATGCCATTTTTTCCCACCCTAATTCCTAGATGACAAGGTAGCTGGAAAATGACAGCTATCTATCCTCAGACCTTTGTTACAGGGCATGTTGTGTTCACTTATTTAATGTGCAACTTGTACACTAATAAAGCAATATCATGTCATTCAATCTTTTCTCTGTCTTTTTAAAGGTAAACGATTTTTGAGAACTCTATTTAAAATACTTGAGGGACCTGGGGAAAACGCTTTTCTGCCTCACGTTCAGTGCTATCAGACAGCAGATGGCACTGCTGGAACAGATAACAGCACAGGGGGGAGTTTGGGGGCTTTAAAGAGCCAAGCAGCTCAGGTGAGCAGTACATCAGTATTTCAATAAGAAAAGCATCACGAATATTTTTTTTTCCCTAGACAGAAGTGGCTGCTTCTGTTTGCTAATGCTGCATTTGAGTTAAAATGCCCATATATGAGAAATCTTCAGTGTGCTCTGGCTGGCATCTGCGACCGAGCAGCTTTCCCTCAGCAAAATAAAGCCACGTTACACAGTTACGCTGATTTAATCTAATTTTTTTTACTGTTATCCTACCAAAGGATTACTTTGCATTAGTAACCATTTTATACCCTGAGATCACAAAGCAGTTCAGCTAAATTTATGGGCTTTCCATATTTGTTGGTGAAATCTGATCATTATAGCAGCAATTCCAGCTCTAGAACCATACATCTGTGAGGGATATGATAGCTCTGCCAGAATTTACAACAGAAGAAAATTGTGCTAAAATGTTGAGCTTAAAAAGGAAAATACTGTAGCTTCTTTTTTTTTTTTTTTCCTATTGAAGAGTATAAAAGTATATCGAGGTTAGTCTGTAGTTAGTAGTACTCTAGTATATACTAGAAATATGTTATGCAAATAATCAATAGGTGTTTCAGATGGTCACAAGGAAGTGCAAAGAATGATTATATAGAAGTAAGGGCTGAGAACTGACGAATCAAATCTGCTGATATGTTAATATCCTACAGAATGTTCCTCTCAAAGTGTCACGGATAGACCATTCTTTGTGCATCCCACAACCCACCTGACACAGACTCGATAACCACACCTTTGGTGTGAAGCTGCTGCTAAACAAGGGCTCTGCTCTTTATATCACCTTGTCAGAGCCAGCACCACAAGTCAGCAAGTCCTTTTAATAACAGCAGGTGTGTCAGCAGGTAGCGTAGGGCCCAGCAGAACATCGGGCAGCAGCAGCAGAGGATACCATGACAAGCCACCCATGCTCCCCATCTCCTCTCGTTGTGTTTTCCAGGGTTCTGTGAGCTGAGGGAGGGCTGTGAAGAAAAGCAGGTTACTCACAAAGTAAAACATCTTTTAAAATACCCTAGTTACCAAGAAGAGTATATCCCTGAACTTGGACTCCAAAGTGATCTAGATATTCCCCAAAATGCTACTTGAAATTCCTGTCGTTTGAAAATCTGGTGCTCAAGCCTGAAACACTGATATGAGATCAGAATGTAATTAAGAATAATATCAAGTATATATAAATAGCTCTTCACAAAAGCTTTGTCGTCTTATTTCCCTAATACAATTGCATAAAAATTAACATCATATTGCTGGAGACGATATTATTGTGGAACCTGCTTTTTTTTTAGTGAGCTTCGATATAGAGAAACCCCCAGATTTGTATATTTTTGTAAAGTTTATCATTTCTTTGGTAAAGTTTGAGCTCTCAAAAATAGATGGAAAGTAGCTTGAATTCACAAACCACTGTGTGAGACAGAAGGCTACTGCCCAGCCACATCTCCCCATTAACAACCCAGGTTCAAGGGTATCCTCCCGCGTTCTCGGAACTTTGCAGCCTTCCTCGTGCTTACGTTCCCAACACACCTACGAGGAAAGTGCTTTATCTGAGCTTCACAAATGAGGAAAGAACAACCACATTGTTTGCTTAAGATTCCACAGAAGTCCAGTAAGAAGAGAACCGAGTCTAATCTCCCCCGTCTCAGGCTAACACTTGAAACACTGGCCGTGAGCTGCTGCTGGCAAGGCTTCGACTGACATTTCTCTGGATTTCACCTTCTACGACACTCTAATTGCTATTATATTTCTTTATCTGAGTCTTGGGATTGCTGTTGGTCTGGTATGCATAAGAGGTGGGGTTATTTTGTATAGAATCTCAAAGTTCAGCAATAATTACGCATGCCTGTGGAGAAGACAACAGTTGCTGAACCAGGGAATCATAGAGTGGTAGGGGTTGGAAGGGACCTCTGGAGATCATCGAGTCCAGCCCTCCTGCCAGAGCAGGATCACCTAGATCAGGCCACACAGGAACAGTTCCAGGTGGGTCCAGAAAGTCTCCAGAGAAGGACACTCCACAACCTCCCTGGGCAGCCTGTTCCAGCCTCTGCCACCCTCACAGTGAAGTTTTTCCTCACGTTGAGGTTGAACTTCCAGTGTTTCAGCTTGTGACCATTACCTCTTGCCCTATCACAGGGCACCACTGAAAAGACACCGACCGTGTTGAAGAGACTGAGAAAGAGACACAAGAAGCTTTGGGCTGAACTTTTAATGACCGTCCATTTCAAGTGGCTGTTGTGGCAAATCTAACTTCAGCCAACTGAGCAGCGCTCAGACTTCAACCAGAATCTCAAGTGCTCAGCAGCTCTCAGAATAAGAGGCCCCCGGCTGTGACATGCCAAAGGTGATTTCAAAACAGGAAATGAAGTTCAGGAGCTGAGAGTTTTAGTTCTGTGCATTCACCCTTGGACAACATACACTTTTACCTTAGCGCGATGCAACAGCAATGCTTTGTGTCCTTTATGCTGATAATGCACCAGGAAATTTGAGCTATGCCTGAAACTACAGGAGAAAAAGCTGCACCCATATAATGAAAAGAAGAACTCCGTAGCACAATTAAGCTACAGCTGAGTTGGTGTTGCTTTCAAAGTCATTTCCATACACCATGCACATGAGAAAAACAAGGTGCTGAACGGAAAAGGGATTTTTACTGGTCTGGTTTCTTTCCTGTCATATCCCCCTGAACTCACGTCCAGTTCCAACTCCCGTTTTTGCAGCCCCAGCCCTTGTTGGTTGTGAAATGCAATGGTTCAACTTTCTCCTCCCTCATCCCTACGCTCCAACTTTACACACTTTACCAGGCTGCAGACAACACACGACCTGAGCCAAAAAATGACGAGTGACGTGCAGCTTGGCTAAAGAGCGAGGAAGATTAATTCCTGCTTGTCACGACCTTCAGCAAAGCCTTGAGACAAGAACATCCATCTGCTCAGTCTTTCAATGGGCATCACGAGGCCTGTGAATAAGGAACATTCAGGAAAGGGAGTAATACAAATAAGGAGCCTATTTATCCAATTTATGTTTTAATTTATGCAGATTAAAGTCTTCCTCTTTGGAGAGGAAGACACAAATGGGATGTATGATCTCCTTCCAAGATTTTTTTCTGTTTTCAAAACAGAGAGCTCTCTGCTCCTCCTCCACCCACTCTCTTTGAGGAATTTTTGCCTCACAGGTTTTGAGATATCTGACATCCCAGCTGTGCTTTCATGGCCCTCACCAGGAACATAAAGCAAAGACAATCAACAAGTTTGAATGTCTCCGACTGTTGTTTAGCCACAAAATAATGGCAAGGGCAGGTTCTGGCAAGAACAACCCCCCACAAACCAGGTCCTCTCCCTGTCTGCGAGGAGCCTGAACATTCCTCTGAGATGTCACAACTGTTATTTTCACCTTTGAGGAACTTGTGTTATGCTGTCTGAAGGAACATAACAATTGATAAATAGCTGGAACCAAGGTTGGATGGTACATGTCCTACGTGAAGAAGCCAGAATGCATCTTATCCCTTTTGACATGAACAGTCCACATGAAGGGCATCTTCCTTCTGAACTAAACAACTGCAGGGGCACAGGGAGGACTCTTGTTACAAGAGAGCAATGGTCAGAAATGTATGTCCTTCAAAACCAGGCGAAGCAACTACAGAGGCTGTAAACACTCAGAGCTAAATACACAGCTCAGGGGCACTTGTTCCTCAGGACACACCTTTATAGGGCTGGGAAATGGGGAGTTGTGCTGCTGGTGTTGCACCACTCACCAACTGATGATTATTCATAAAGAACAGTGCTTTACATAGATACTGGGAAAAGAAGTCCAGCTTTGCTAAAGATGACAGCACACATCACAGGGTCTAATCCTTGGCTACAGTCTAAAATAGATAGTAAGCAGTTAATGCACCAGAGCTGAGCAGAAGGCCACATAAAGAGCCATTGCAAATGCTTCTAACCATTCCATGGAAATGACCTTGCACTGGAACACGGTTCCCAATAGAGCAGACTCAGGCAGAATCAGCACCGACCACATTTTCACATGAAAGACAAAGACTTAATGTTTCTGATTTACCAACAGCTACAAAATTCCAGATTTCCTGTTCAGTGGTGAGGGAACCCTAATGAAAAAAGTTCTAACACACAACTAAAGGAAGGGCATTGAGTGTGTTCTCTCACTCTGAAGGTTTCCCAATAACCCAGTCACTAATTATGAAGTTCATTTGTGTTTTAAGTCTCTTGGAAGTGCTTCCCCCTCTCACTGCAGGGACAATTCCTCCCAGGTCAGCTCATCTGTGAACAGGGCTTGGACTCAAGTCAGTCTCACAAGCTTTACATTGTCCTTCTAAGAGCAACCACTCAGCCTCCCAGCACAAAGAGCTCTGCCACCACCTTGACCTTGACTGTGACTCATGCATTTGTACCACGGAGTCAGCCCCAGGCTGCTCTCATCCCCTCCTGCCTGCACTGCCGGGACATGGGGGGGGTCTGCAGTCGTTTAGCTGGAAGGTTGGGAACAACTCTGGACTTCCTCCGTCAGCACATGGTAGGATCATTTGGCTCAGACACATGCAAGGTTCATTAGTCACCACGTCAGTCCCCCTGAATTTCCCGTGAAGCCCTTTTGGAACCAGCGGGCTAATGTCAGAGACCAGGCATTTCAGAAACCAGGCTGAGGGAAAACATCTCCAAGATCTTTGCTGCTGTGGCTCTCGAGGCCACAAAATAATTGCAGTTTTTCACTGGGTTTGATATTCCCTCCTGTTCTTACCTGTCCTGTAGCTATGCACACAGACACAATCATTACGCCAGAAAAAAACTAGCCTTGAGTTCAGTGATGTGCAGTGGACTCCCTGCATAGCTTTGTCTCTTATCTTTGATCAAGATCCTCGTATGCATTTAGGTTCAATGTCCAAAGGCCTTTATATAAAACCCACCCATCGTGCAATTCCTTTCAAAAATATCCCTAGGTGCAAAGATGCCATCGAGAACTGAGCACCTGGCAGGCAGCTTCCTTTAGAAAAACCCTGGCAACCACACGATGTCTGCCCTGATTATTTAGAGTACAGGTTTCACAAGGAAAGGGAACGTCTTTCCCCGAGTCTGCCTCCACTTTCTAGCACAACGGCTCAGTTAACGTGGCTGCACTGTGGTTTATAACCATTCTAATAGTGACAGGCTGGAAGGTTTGCAAAAAAAAACCCAAACCAAACCGCAAAACCAACCACCCAGCCAAAACAACAACAACGACAAACCCAACAATCCTGGAATTCAGTATCAACATTTCTAACCCTCAGCTTTTTCAGTGCTAAACAGAGTTTCTAGCAGTCCCTCAGCTTTCAGACAACTAAACACAGAGGAAAATAAATACATAAATAAATAAAATTAATCAAAAAGCTTGGGTTCTATCTCCAGAAAAAAAAAAAGAGAAAAGCCAAAGAGTAAAATATCTTGTAGGTGCCCTTGAGGGCTGACACCACCTGCCACAGCCACGTCCACACCCCCGTTCCTCGCTACGTGCTCAGCACGCACCTTGCTCAGATAGCTCCACCGAGACCGCCCCGCTAGGAAGTTAGAAAATGCCACAAATTCCCTTATTGTTCTCATCACTGCAGTAACTATTTATCCCAGCCCCATGTGCTAGGCAAATCAGCGTCTGTTCGTGCTTTAATCTACCTCATCCAGGATGGAAAAAAAACTACCCAGCAAATCTTCATTGTTGGAAAGTTATTTATAGCCAGGCTTTTTATGAATAAAAGACCTGCTCCTAAGTCAGCTGTCAGAGTTCCCGTGGCTGTTAAATGTCCTGATCCTGGGCGACCCTGCTACTACAAACACTACAGCTCTTGGTGAAGGCAAGAAGCACTTTCTTGGCTCTTTATTTGTGACTCGGAGCTGGCTGGCTGGGCAGGCTTACTCAGCACAGCCAGCGTAATGCTGCTTCACTCTGCCCTCCCCTGACTGGAGGAGCCCCGGGTTGAGCATCCTGCTCTTCTTGCACCCAACCCAGCACGTGGGTTCCATCCCCACCAAGAGAGAGGTATTTGGGGAAGGGGGAGGAGAAGCTGCACTCCTTCTTTTGTTTTCCTCAGCTGTATCAAAATCCAGCCCCGAATGGAAAGATGAAAATGCAAAAATGGGAGGTGAACGAATTAAAATGAAAACGTCGAGATGAAATGTCTCTATTCTGGACTATGGAGCAAAAAGCAGTAGTGCCACCTTTCTGTACACACCTTTGTTTGTTGAACATAAAGCCTGAATTGCCACTGAATCAGACACAAGCAATTAAAGCATTCAGATAGGAAAGCAAAGGACACAGAAAAAAACCACCAAACTATCTTCATGTATTATACTATAGTACCAGAAGCAAGACAGTTAAGAAAAAGTATTATATGAAAAAAACCCAAACAATAAGCCCCAAACAAATGAAAGGTGTGCTCTCAGTGAATTCCCTAAGTGCAGAAGCAGCAATCAGTGAGGTATTGCTATGCCATCTAACAAACATTCCCTGCTACTGCACACAGAAGTCCCATTTTCCAGGCTCACAAATCTCCTCCAGTCCTGTTTGGAGGGCTGCAGGGTAGGGATGGGGGGTGGTGAGTGACTTGGGGTTTTTGTTTGTTTCATTGGGTTTTTTTGAAACAAAACACGAAGCTGAATGTGCACATTAATTACATGGCATGTGGCTGTCAGGGGGAAAAAAAAAAAAGGACAAAAAAAAAAAAAAGCTAGCAGTGAATAAAAATGTAGCATTTTAGTAATAGGTTACTAAACGTGGGTAGGTTGCAAAGTGTCAGTTATTCACTACAGGCTACTTACTTAGTGCTTAAAAGCCTTATTCCCTTTGCCATTCGTTTTGGAGAAATGAATAAATTTAGGCAAATCAGGAGTAGGCTAAATCTGGAGAAATTACAAAGGGGAGGAGTTCACCTTCCTGGCTATGGCTTTCAGGTCTGTCCAGGACTACTTACTCCAGTATAAAACTGAGAGCAGAAATATGATCACATACTAAGAAGTCTAATCAATTCTGGTTTCAACACTGAGCCTATTTAAAATAGATAATGGAATTGCTGTTCCTTGTTCTGTTCTCGCTGCACATTCTCAAGACAGAGGCAGTAGGTAAGTCCTTGCCTGCTCTTTCTAACCTCACCTACCAAGGTTACTTTTATTTGTGATTTGTTTCTGCGTATCAGCACGTACAGTACAGACTCTCTAATTCTTCCACAGCACAAATGATGAATGTTTTATTTATTTCTCTGCCTTTTATTATTTGTGATAGACTATGAAATATAGACTGTTCTCGTGGATGAATGAGTGGTGGGGTTTTTGCCTCACCTTTAGAGATTCTCGTGGCTTTCCTCCTCCAAGAAAAATCAATGAGCTTCGTCTTGATCTCTGTAATTAATTATATATGTAAATTTTTAAAAGATCAAACCGTCATTTCTTTATCTGTAAACTTCTTAAAACTTGAAATAGCTTGTTTTAGTTTTCTACTGATATTGCTTTGCTGTTTGTGATAGAAGATGAAAATCTTACGGTTGCCTACTGAGAGGAAAAAAACAACAACTATATGTCTTTGCTGCATCAGCCCAGCAGATCCATCTATTTTTGCACTCTGTGCACTGTGTACATAAGTACACCCTGCACTCATGCTGACTAGATTAAATAGCCATCTATCCTGAGTTTTGAAAAATGCAGAGAGTATTTTTATGCTTCTATTAGATCAGCAAAGCTATAACGTTGAATAAATCGCATCCCCTATGTAAATATCAGCACACAGCCTCAAAATGAAAGATAAACACTGCAGTTCTTAATAGTCATGAAGGGTCTATTGTTTGCACTAAAATAGACTAGACTGCATTAAGAAGAAAAAAAAAAAAAGGAGATACAGTATTATCAGAGGTATCAGAGGGAAGCACTGCACCAAGAGCCTGTTAAAGGGACATGGTGTTAAAGCAGATCCAGACTCAGTTTCCAGACTTAAAGTAACAGAGGTCTGAGATGCTCAGAAAGTGCCTTAAAGAGCACAGTGAGGGAATGGGGGGTTCCCACATTCTATTTCTCTGTCCTTAATGAATTCTCCATATCCATGATACAGTAGCTTGCCTTTTCCAGATTCTTACCTGGCAGCTCAGATACCTGCCCTCTTCCTTAGGCTGTACTTTTAGGTATTCTCTCACCAGAGACTCCCCACACGTGGCATGGGTAACAGAAACACAAAGGACCTTTGCTCTTCTGAAGCCTACAATGAGTGTTTGCTCAATATTGATTACTGGCCAATTAACACTTGGCTAAATTTACTGTGCTATTAAGGGATTTATTACAGGTTCTTGAAAGACTATTTAGAAAAAGTTTATAGGCTTTAATAGATTAGCATTAATAATTAGCACTTTAGCAGATGGAAGCAAGATAGGGAATGCATATAATATTTTTTATTCTATAATATTTTTATTGCTTTTTTTCCGCAGTTATGATTATTTCCACCTTATTCCCTGAGTGCAGAGACAAACTACATGCTCATTTATGCACAAGAAACCTGCTCTATCCCCCACCTTCTTTTCCAAACCTTTTCCTGAGGTAGAAGCTTCACCAGATGCATTATGCTAAGTTAAAAGCTAAATGTTTCAAATAAGCTCAAATTTTGAGAAACAGCCTATGTTATTTTTTATTGTATTTGGAAGATATCTTAAAAAAAAAAAATCAAAACCAAAAAAAGCATTTAATTTCTATCTTACCCCTTTTCAGAACTAGCTTGTGTGCTCTCCACTTATCCTGTCACTTAAAATAACTTCACTGGGGCTGTTCTTCTAATCTGGGCAGGCTTGTAATTCACCACACTGGAACAATCAATATGACTGATTGCTAATCTTTCAAATTGCTTTCAGCCTTGACCTGTCTTAATATCACAGCACCCATGTTTTAAAATCACTGCCACTAGTCCATACAGGGCTTTATAAAGACACAAGCTTCATTAACTCTATTCTACGAAGGGGAAACTGAGGCACACTGGTGCAGTCACCTACCCAGAGGTCAACCAGCACCAGGAAGAGAAACCATCTCACTTGAATCTCTGTCCAGCATCAGGCTAGTGCTGGTCAGAGAACGACTGCGGAGGACAGTCATACATGTCCATCTAGAAGCTTTGTGGTGGGGTTACAGCAAGCTCCAAATGGTACTGAAAACCAATTCTCTTTAAGAGGAATGGGATGAGCCCCAGCATGTTTTACCCTTTTTCTTTATCACAGACCAGGACTCAGCCATGAGGAGACACTCTTCCACAGTCCATGCTCTAGTGCCCCAAAAGGTTGATACACAATAGAACATGATTCCTCTAATTGTCTATATTTTACATACCTTAAACTTTCACAAACATAACATTTTCATCACCATGCTGACATTGCTGTTGCCAGCATTAATGCTCAGCCTGACGTTTCCTCGGGGCCATCCCAAGTACACCTGATATCTCTATAAACAGCATAAAGAAAAAAAAACCTTCTTCCATTTCCAGTTCTAACGGTATAGACTGCACAGGTATTTATAGCTGGATTTCAAATCTGGTTTGGGGTTGGCAAAATGGGGATGCTGGTGCACCTAGATACACTCTGGGATGAAAGGTTGCGTTTTCAGTTGTTTAAGAAAGAAGAAGTGGAACTGCAATATAGGACCTAGAACACATAGAAAAGGCAGCAAGCCATCGGTGCTTTAGGGAGTAAGCCACAGGTTCTTTAGGCAGTGAGCCATAGATGCTTTAGGAAGCATGGGGTGCCTGAATTTCCTTCTCTGCACTCCCTAATCCAACACATGATTAAATATAACTGAAAAGCTATCACTGGCATTATCTCAGAGTACTCACCTTGATTATCTCAGTGCAGACTTTGGATCTCTAGCTATTCTCTTTAGGCAGGACACATTGCTGAGGGCTTCCTTCTCCTTCTTCCTTATAATCATTCAAGCTACCAAAATAGATTTAAAGGCTTATCTGGGTCTGCCTACCATCCTCCATAGGTATCATGCATGCCATCGTTGTCAGCTCCACCGTATGCAAGGAGCAACACGAGCTCAAGTTTGCCAGGTTGCCGAGGGCACGTGGAGAGCAGGAGACAGCCACCGACACTGTGCTCTGCTCTCCCCTCTCCACCTAGCCACAGAAACTGCACACGCAGGCTCAAGGCAGCAGAGGATTCTCTACCTTTGCCATCTCTGCTGAACCAGGACCTAGGACTTAGTATCTTTGAAACCCTGAGATTTATTTTGTTTTACTGATAAACTTTTCCATTCGACTTGGATCCTGTAATTAAATTCTAGCAAACAAGCTCTCCAAGAGGGACTGTCACGGTGAACAGAGGTTTAGCCACTGTCATATTTGGAGGGGGACTATGGGTGAGGAAAGGACAGACACAGCCTGCTCCATCTAAGGATGTAAATCCTGTCATCTCAGAGGGCACTTAGTTCCTTCTGCAGTTTATGATAAAGGCACAAAGTGGTAAAGCATGGTAACAACTCAATCCTCACTCTCTCTTTGACACTAAAACTCAGCAAAAGACAGGAAAGTGCTCGTGGAAGAGCAGCAGATGAGACAATGGAGTCGGAGAGCCACTCTTCAGTTAGCTCTACCAGCCTGTCTCATTGCTGGGGGGTGGGCCAGAGAACCAAGCCCAGCAGAAGAAACAACATTGCGTGTCACCGGAAGACTCCCAGAAGGCAGCTACAAGGCAGCGTTAGAGTTATATATGAATAAACTTCAAAATATTTCCAACTTCTTAGATTTCTGTAGCCTGCCAGGCGTGCAGCTGTATCTGTGTGGCACAAACGGGTAGGTCTGTGCCAGACCAGGAAGGCTTCGGTTCTCCTCCCACCAGCCCGGGTGTGAAGTTCTCTCGGAACACGCGCCGTGCAGCCCCGTCTCGCCGTAATCTGCTTCCATCTGCAGACCCTGACCTCCTCTTACAGAATTACACGTGTCAGCGTTATAAGATCCCCTCTGCTGCCTCCACCACGGAGGAACGCAACAGCTGCCCCTCGGCCCCACGCACGACCTCAGAGCCGCCGAGGAGCGCGAGCGCTCAGCACGCAGCGCCGAATCGCTGAGAAGGCAGGAGAGGGGAGTCCCGCTCTGTTTGACCCGTGCCCTGCCAAGGCAGCACGCTCCCCTGCGGTGCCTCGCTGGGCGTCGAGGTTCTTGAGCAGACAGGTTTTTTTATTAGGGTGACGCATCCAAGGGCATCGCAGCCCCAGGTGGTTTGCCGGTTCGCAGCCCGTTCCCGGCGACGTGCAGGGAGCGGGCGATTTTCCACGAGCACGGTGGACCCAGTCACATTAGGAATGCTCCACGTGAGGCTCAGCCTGACCAGCGTGAGTACAGCACACGGTCACCAGTTTGCACTAACTGACCGGTTAGCCGACCTCACGCAGAGCTGCCATGTGCTGCATCACCTCGTTCTTCTCCAGCGGCCAAGCCAGGGTGCTGCCCTGCTGCCCTCCCCCTCAGCTCGGGGGGCAAGGAAAGGAGTGTGCCAGAAGCTATACATAGAACTCAGGTGACCAGTGACATTGCATCAGCTTAAGAATTACTCTCCTTTCTCTTATAGCAAAAATATATGAGCATAAGAATTGGCATATCCTTCACATGCTGAAAGCAGTGGCCCGTGAGACCAAAGAGAGCTGGAGTCATGGTTTCTCCTGGCTCTCACATGACTGGAAGCAGAAAAGCATTTTCAGAGACAGGCACTGCTGTGAAACATCTTGCTCTGAGATGCCTGAATAACCAGCACAAACCACCAGGTCTCTGAGACATGCTGCAAGGCGCAGTTCTTCGGCTGGGTGTCTGTCTCCATCTGAATAGGCTTTTTTCCCCTGTTTGTGGCATTGCAGGAGATGTTTTGTCATGTAGCAGACTGTATCTAATGGCCTGTTATTAGACCTTTAGTCACATTTCTAGCCATAGGATCAGTCATCATAAACCCAGCACAAAACACTACAAAAGGGCAGTAAAGCCATAAAATAATTTGTTTGTATTACATTTTTTAAATACTAAAAAAAAAAGGGATTTCAGGATTGTAGTTGATATTGCCTCTGCTGTAAACAAAGCAAAGCAAATTACTCCACAGAAGCAAATCACCTTAGCCCTGGATACTCATTTTTTTTGCTGAGGGGCAGCTTCCTTCTCTGCTACAGCAAGTTTGTGAGGACACGTTTATATGACAGAGGCTACAACAGTATCACAGGTCACAGCTAAAAACAATTTCCTCCCTCTCTGACACTAAGGAAGTAGTTTGCAGGTGTTGAGAGGGCATAGCTGGAATCCTTCAGTCTCTGGATTTTTCCTTTAGTTTACATGTGTTACAAAGACCTCATGTGATTTACGTATAGATGTGTAAATTGTAAACACTCTCCTCAAACCAAATGTGGTCACTTGTTCCAATGCTTCACTACCACAACAACTCTTATTTTCAAGGCTAACTCCGCATAACATCTCGGCATGTACATAGGTACAGACGTGTATCACCATGACAATATAAAATTTCCAGGTAAAACTGAACAGAAGAGAGATGAATGATCACAAACATTTGGTTTTAGATGGCTAGAGATACACAAATCTAGAAGTAAACATTTGGAACTGACTTTGCCTGTCAAAGCAGTTGATCGGGACTTCCTGCGGATGTGTAATACTTAAGAATATATAAATAAAGCTATGTATGCACGCTGGGCTTGTGTTCTGCAGCCTCATTAATTAGAAAGACAGACAGATTCCACTCGCTTTTAAGTTGCTTTGTCTTTTGTACTAAAGATAATAAGCTTCACAAAGCAAGCTAAAATTAGAACGGGCTGAAAAACCAACGCTAAAAATACACAGCGTGCAAAACTATCTTTGAGCATTTTTCTAGCACAGTCCAGCCCTCAGTCCGCTGCAGAGCCGGTGGTTCCCGTGGCTTTCAGGTGGACGATGAGCAGTGGGGGGAGCTGCGAGGTTCAGGGCAGGCTGGGCTTTCTGGAGAGCAGCAGCGTGGTGGGAGCACCTCAGAAAACCAGGAATTGTCAGCAAGGACGTGGCTGGAAAGGTTGACGTGAGGTCTAAAGACAAAGGAGTGGGTCAGCGAACGAGAGCTAAGGGATTTTAACTGAAAAGCAGCAGAGGATATTCTTACTGTCTCAGCACTTCAGGCTGAGAGGTCATTCGCACTTCAAGAGATTAAATGCAGTTAATAAAAATAGCTAACTGTCAACATATGAAATTAATAGATTTCCAGCCACTTTATCCAGAAGGACAAAACCTATTTTAGCGACTCTTCTGTGCAGATGGGCAAATGGAAAGGGCACTTTTCAGCCAGTCTGCAGCATCCCACCTGTCCCACACACTGAGTCAGAGGAGACGTGGGCTCCCAAGCTGCAGCTCAGCGGGTCCAAGTAGGGCAGTAAGCAGGGAACAGGTAAGACAAAGTAGATTTAGGAACTTTTATGGAATTCATGCAATCTGACCATGATCCAAAGAGCTTAAGGGTCTTTTCCTAGATCACACAATAGCACGTTGGCATGTTGCTAAGGCGCTGGCTGCCAGCCAGAAGCCCTGTCCTCCATCCAGCTGCGTAAGTGGACAGGAGAGGGAGTTCTCAACTGAAAGAATTCTTTTGCCTCAGGTTTCCGAGCTATGCTTGATAGCTAAAACAATTGAAAACATTTACAATAAAATGAAAACAATACGTAATTGTATTGTTTTCCAGCTATTCTGGTGCCAAGAAACAGCTTTGGTCAGGAAACCAGTTGTAAATTTGACAAGGAAGAAACAGAGATAAGTAAGACTGTTTACTTGCCAGGAGAGACTCCCTAAATTTAACTGTCCTGAACTTTGTGAAGGAAGAAGAGGCCTTCAGCCCAGTTCAGCCCTGCTCTAAATTAAACCCAGTAAAGTCACGGTGACACCTCTGCTCTGGTGCATCATGACTTCGATCAAGCATCTGATGCAGTGCGATTGTAAGTCCAGGTGTGTGTACACTGGCTGTATACTGCACCGGGACAACGGTGCAAAGGTCTCTGTTTAGTGCCAGTGAGGCAAAGAGCTTTTGGAAATCCTGGCTGGTATCTAATACCACCTTGAGCAAAGTGTGGATGGTCATGGCTTAACTCACGCATCCCAGGCATGGGTGCGGGCCATGAAACCCTCCAGGGCAGCTCATGTCACAGCAATGGTTTCAGCACCTCCACTACAAAGCCAAACAAAATCCACAGAACACCAAAAGCCCCGCTTTCTGCTGCATTATTCTGGGCAATAAGTTAACCAATGTGAAAGAGAAGGGGAGCTGAGGTTTGGTGGCATGAGCAGTCAGGGGAGAGGACTGCAGGAGGGGGTCTGGTAAGCGCTGAGTCCCTGTAAGAAAGGGGCTTTGGAGGAGGAGAGATGAGAGACTTTCACGTGGAAATGGTGGAAAGGTGAAGGGCACGTTGTCAAGAGATGGGACAAAGGATGGATGAAGCAAGAACAGGAATTACAGATTATGAAGCAACTATTTGAATGTAAACACCAGGGAGGGAAAAGAATTGTTTAGGGTGGTTCAGTGATATTTCTAGGAGTGATGGGATGCAGATAAGCAAGTGGAAAATGTAAGCTATTAAACAGGAAACATTTCCTGACAGTGAAGGCTAATAGACTGTGGAAAAGTCTCCAAGGGGAAGTGGCAGGAGCCGCTCAGACAATTAAAACTAGACTAGACAACATACCTTAGGGCATAATCATGCCTAAAACTACAGACAACTGAGTGGATGTGACAAGTATCTTTCCTTCTTACTTAGAAATAAAGCCCAGGGGGAAAAAGGGACCATTGTAAGCGTGTGGTCCTTGTAATGGCTCACACCCGACTCAAATAAAATCCAAATGCAAATTTTCCTTCTAAGTGACGCAGGCTGTGGCACCTTGGTTCCTCCTGAGCAGTATTGACACAAAGGATCCTGTTCTTTAATGTCACATTATCACCACCCAAAAAAAAAAAAAAAAAAAAAAAAAAAAAAATCAAAATTCACAGTAACGATTAATTCATTGTTTGCTCAAGCATTCTGCAATGTTTGATTAGCTCATTGTTTAAGGTTTGACAGCATTAAGGACCTTTTTGCTGAGTTTATATCCTGTTCTACTTCACTGATACCATCCAACTTTCCTAATCACAACTGTGATAAGTCCTTGATAGAATAACACAGATTCTTTGTAACCTTTTGTTACTTTGTAGACATCTGGAGTTCTGCAGAAACCTTGCAAAAGGGAGACACTAATTAGTTGGTGTATGTGGCATTCGTCAGAAGGGTCTCCTGAGTGGTGGCTGTAGAGCAGCAGTAGCCACCTGAGGCCTGGGTGGTTTTTTCATTTTAACTTCTTCAACTTTTTTCTCCCCATCATCTTGATGTGAAGGCTGAAAGATTTTCAGCGTGCTCTTGTGTTGATCTACTAAGATGTGATCGAAAGCCACAAGCTTATTTGAAAGAACCTGCCATGCACCTGTCAGCTGGTAAAAAGTCAGTGGTTCCTTTGTTTGAGAAGAGCTGTACGCAAGACTCAGCATTAAAAAGCCCTATAACCCACCCTCACATCACTCCTCTGGTACAAAGACACGGTATCAGGACCACTGACGGTATGATTTGGTGACATTTACCTTCCCTCAGTGCTTCCCGTGGTCCTCTCTGATTGTCGTGGCTCTATGGTCATGGTTTAAAAGCTCCACAACCTTGCACAGAATGAACAATGAGCCTGCTGCTGCACTTACTCCCAATCGTGGATGATATTGACCGTAAAATTGGATTTGCATTACAGTAATGCTTTGATGTCCAAGTCACGATCGCGCTCCCATTGTGCAAGGCACGACGCAAACCCAGAACAGCAGACTTTGTTCCAGGAATTTACAGTAAGCAGACCAGAATAACTCAACCGACCTTGACTTCTCACCTGACAGCTCCCTGGTTTAACTTAAAGATCAAAGAGTTTGAGACCAACTCTTTGCGAGTACCCGTCCTCTCACGCTGTATCCACGGTACCACCTTTCGCCATCTGTGTCCAGCTTATTCCCACAGTGCAACAATTCTTCTCCTGGAGGCTCGTGCACATGTAACGTGGAAAGAAAGCCCACTGCCCACCCCAGGGTGCTGGTGCAGCAGCTGCTAAAGCACACACTGACCCCCGGGCTAAGCAGCAGCTCCAGCTCCACGTGCAGCCCACCCGTGGGAATGGTCCTGGGTAAGGAGCAGAGTCACGGGGCTGGGAAGTTGGCTGAGCTGGGACTTGCCAGGCGTTTATCAATTCAAATATCGATGGGAGCACTTGGTGACATTCTGTGCTTGGAACCCCTGGCTCTGCCGTGTCCCAGCGGAGATGAGGAATCGCTGGAGGTCCGTCCACTGCCACGTGTAGAGGCCTGAAAAAAATGAAGCCATTGATTTTAGAAAGAGCAGGTCCTAAAGTGAAGTTTTGGGGGTGCTTGGAAGCATGTCAAAAAACAAAACCTTTACGAAACAGTTGAGGTTTTTTTTTTCTGTTTTGTTTGTTTGTTTCTGTTTTGGTTTTTGTTGTTGTTGGTTGGGGTTTTTTTTGTTTTGTGGTTTTCTGTGTGATTTAGGGTTTTTTGATTTTTTTTTCTTATTTGTTTTGATTTCTTTTGGGCTTTTTTGTTTGTTTTGTTTTCTAATTACAAAACATTAATGGAATAACAATGTAGACATCGCTACTGTTCTTACAATACAAATGTATCCATGTTGTTTACTTTTCTTCTCAGCGTTGCTAAACGTTTGCTAAACTAGAAAGCAAGTCAACATTACTTACAGTTTTCAGCCTAAATCCAATTTCTGCTAGAGATGAACTAGAACAGTACCATTTTTTCAGCATTATATGCATTGCTCCAAGCTCATCCCAGCCTCCCTCTGCTTTTACAGCCAACCATGTTTGCTGTCAAGGTTCTATTTATAACTCCTAAACACTTAATAGACGAATGGTATTGCTGTGCTGCTGATATGAAGATAAAGTGCTAAAAAGCAGTTATGAGCCTTCCAGCAGATGTGTCATAAAGGATCAGAAATTATGGTAATTAGCAATCTAATGACAGGACTCCTCCATAGCAATCCCTAAAAATTGATTAGGCATTATTAACATCATTAGGCATTATTAAAATGTCTATGATTTACTAATCATAGGCAAACAGAAACTATAGTATTAATCAAGACTATAAGAGATTCTGAATTGTTATTAATTAAATAGCCAAAGAGGAGAGTTATATAGTTATTCCTGTTAAAGTCCATTTAAACTTTCTAACTGTCATGAGCAGCCATTGAAGTGCGATGAGATAAAATAGTCCTCACTTTTCTGAGTAGCTCAATACATCCCTAAGTTAAATCTCTTCCTTCAAATGTCCCATTGCTTCTGACAAAGAAAAAGTAAGATTAAGATATTCTGCTGAAAAATTCTTCAACCATCTGTGTGGGATCACAGCTGAGTTAGAATAAAAATACTGCATGTCTTTTCAGGAAATGAGATCCTTCATTTCTTAAAATTCCTTATTGCACCAAGTAATCTTTAAAATAGTTCCTGGAATGAAGCAAGATAAGTTATCTTGCACAAGCGAATTTAGAAGCATATGAAAGGATGACAAGTACAGAAGTGATAAAACGAAATTTATTTTAACACTACATATATTCGGATCTGGAACTTTTGCCTCAAGAAGTTGCTGAAGCCGAAGCTTCAAAACCAAATTATTTAGAACTGCAACCCGTGCAGAGTTTTAATACTTCCTGCTCGCACAGTCTGTGGAGGGAATGTTAACAGGTGGGAAATTATTCAGTCAAGACCAGGAAGAGATCTAGAGAGAAGGCAGAGCTGCCTGCTGCAGGATCTTTATGCTCCTTTCTGAATTACTTGGTATTGGAACCCAGCTAGACTTGCTGGATGCTGTGCTTCATGCTGCTAAGAAATCTTCAGCAACTGAAGATTTCTTTACAGCCAGAGCGCTTGCCTCTTACCAGCCTCTGTTGTTTGTATAATTAAGAAATAAAACACCTTACTCTAATAAAACTGGGCAGACAAAAATAAGATGTGGTCAAAACTGCGTGGCCAGCCCTCACACTCTGAAGAGCACAGGCTGCACTGTCAGTTCCCAGCTGCTTTCCCAGGGGACAATTTGAACAGCTTTTCATTCATCTAATTTTCAATATCTGATTTATTTTTATTTTTACTTAGTTGGAGGCCATTGGTGTTACCAGTCACAGAAGTACGAGCAGCCGCACTGTGAAGGTACTGCTAAACAATTTACTTTTCCAATCACAGCACTGTTTGGATTCTTCTGTTTTGGAAAGGGAATCTTTAGAGGAGCAATGCAAAAAAATTCACACAACTCGGTGTTTAATCCTCCACGGTCATTCTATATGCAAGCATAAGTGCTAAACAGGATACCTAAATAAGGGTATTTTGAAGGTGCTGGTGTTTGTTATGAAAAATCCTCATGCTCTACCTATAAATGCACCCTCTGCTTTACCAGCAGCATCCAGCTGGGCTGCCTCCTCCCTTGCTCATCCCTGTGTCCTGCCCAGCCCTTCCTGGAACTCTCTGTGCTGGGAACAGCATTTCACCACCACCACTTTTTCCTTTGGGGTTTTTTTTTTGTTTCCAAGATCCTACAGTTCCTATAGCTCAGCCACCCTCAGTGCTGGTTCACTTTCTATTTTACAGCCATTTACCTGTGCACATTTTCCTATTAAGCTTAACAGAGCATTCTTGGCACATATTTATATTTTCAAAACGACAAAAAGTGACATGCTAAGAAAGTTCCTGTGTTAAATTCCAACACCCAAAGACCTTTTGTTCAAAGATGTCTCCAATTTCCAAGTGAACATGTATCAAGGGTTGGGTGGTTTGGTTTTATCAAAGATTTGCAGTCTACAGAAAAAAAATAAATCCTTTTTTTTTTCATCCTTAAATAGATCCTCGACAATGGTATCTAGTAAATGCCACCTGCAAAGGAAGCAAACAGTCCCCTATCAATATTGTCACCAAAAATGTTGTTTATGACAAGAACCTTAAGCCACTGAATTTTGAAGGATATGATGTGAAAGGATCTTCGAAGTGGAAGATAGAAAATAATGGACATACAGGCAAGTAATGTCAAATTCTTACTGTTATTATGGGATTGACTTGTGCCTTCACTTGGAACCATCTGTTCACTTCTTGCATGGCCTGGGCAAGGTGTTAGGTATTGCTGCTGCTACTGAAAAACAAAGAAGCAAAAATAAGATAGTGCCCCAATATTTCAGAAACAAAATGTTCAGAACCCCTTCTGGGAAACTTTGTGGGAATTACCTAGTTCCTGGATTCTGGACAAGGTGCTATCGTGTCTCAGCAGAAACTGGTTCTGTGCATGTGAGGAAACAGAGCTTGAGATGTCTAGAGAACATCGAAGTCAAACAACAACCTCAGAGTGTTGTTTGTGTGTTGTTACTAGCTCTTCAAATAATGAGCTGAAACCTCGGATTTCAAGCTGCTTTCTCTGATGTGGGTATAATCTATTTGTGAGCTTGTTGATCATCTACTTACTGATTCAGTAAACAGTGAAGCAGTGAAGAGTAATTGAGCACTTTCACTTCCCCCACTTTTTTCTTCACTAAAAGCAATACTCACTGTGATGCTTCAACTATATGATGCTAAATTGTTTTAAGAACAAATCTGTTGTCCTTTTTTAAA
>WTSP01005253.1:0-92403 GCA_025331215.1 Actenoides lindsayi | reverse complement strand
ATAAAATAAAATAAAATAAAATAAAATAAAATAAAATAAAATAAAATAAAATAAAATAAAATCTATAGGTGTTCTTAAAATCTCATCTCAATTGTTTTAAGTGTCAAATCCCTAAAGTGGAAAGTTGTAAGTGGCAATTCAGAATGCAAAGGTAGGAAGGTAGACAGCTGAGTAGATTTTCACATCCTCACTGAAAACATCAGTATTTTGACAGATCATAAGAAAAATACTTTTCAGCTTTTCCCTAGCATGTGGGTTAACAACTTGCCCATTACAGAATGATATTCTACAATACCCATATTATGGTTGCTGTGCATAAAAATGCCTTTTACACAGAAATTGTTATTCATTAGGATTGGCCAGAACTCTCATCTTTCCCAGACATAAAGAAAAAAAAAAAGGATTATGTTCTTCTCTGGGGCTTTTAAAATGTCTTCTTTCCGAGGGCAACCAATTCCTGTGCAACAATTCATACTGGAACTGTTATTGCTTAAATTACAGCTGCAATTAGAAGCTCTACGTGAGATTAGCCTATCACTATGTTAAGTGATGCGCAGATAGTAAAGGTCAGTGTCTCAAAGGTCCTGCAATCGAAATAAACAAAGCCAACAAAGATGTGTTACTCATCCATTTACAGATAAAAAAAGCAAAGTAACTGAATGACTCACGCAAGCATCCAATTCACGTGGAATTCAGAACAGAAATTAAATCTCTGGGGCTTCAAATCAGGACAAAGCAATCTTTCCTATGGAAAGAAAAGTACTGTGCTTAATGTAGATACCTTAATAAGTAAATTTTTAAAATATATCCCAAATGTCTCAAGCACAGGAAATGACGGTGATTTATAGCCAGAAAAGTACCTCCTAAGAACGTTTTGGTTTGCTGTTAACAACAGATCAAGCATCGCATTAAGTGGATATAATGACTTAGATGCTCAGGCTCGAGTTGCAACACTACTCTGAATTAAAACAGAGTATTAATTTTGCCTAAACCAAGCGTTACAGTGCAGACAATAGGAGACCAAAACTGTGCTTAAATACCAAACGAACTGCAATCGAGTTTGATTTTAAGAATACTTTGATAGAGGGTGTTCCCCTAGACAAAAAAATGGAGGAATACAGGGTCTTCAGAAAGGTGCAAGTGGCTCTGACTGCTGGGGTTATAATGGCAGTGAACGAGTCAAGGAAAGACAGTCGATTACCCTCTTCTCTTCACAATTAATTAACCGATGGTGTTCTGAAGGATGTAGCAATGGATGCCATAAAAGCCTATAAAACCCGTACACAGAACATTCAAAGCACTGCTCTGTCCTTTCCCTCCGTTTTACAGGGGGAAACGAGTATCCAGTTGACTGCATTTATTATTGCTTACTCAGCTAAGTGACGAGTAGCTCAGCTCTCCAGCCAGTGAGACTCTGCACAAGTCAGTCAAGTTCACAGAGCAAATCCTGGTAGACATGGGGAAGCTCGGGGTGCCGTGCCCAGCGGGATGCCCAGATGCTGGTCGCGTATTCCTGGGAAGTGGGTTGTGGTATTTCTCCCTTTCCTCTCAAACTGACCTCAGCTAGCAACTTGTAACAGCTCAGCTTCTGCTGAGGTGAACTGCTGGAACACTTGGTATGAAAAACCAGGCCAGAACTTTAGGATAAATTAGACTCTCGAGAACACGCATCTCTCTACTCTCAGATGCTGTTAATACATGATCCGATTCAATTGTTTTTTAAACCACTTCCTTCTTTTCCCCAGTTAAAGTGGAGCTAAGCACATCGCCTAAAATCGGAGGCGGAGGTCTGGAAAGAAAATACAAGGCGATAGAGTTTCATTTGCACTGGGGAGTCCCCCTCAGAGGCTTACAGCAATACCTGCCCGGCTCGGAGCACAGCCTGGATGGAGAGAAACAAGCCATGGAGGTGGGTGAGGCTGCTGGTGCGTGATGGCTTTGGCTCAAGAACTCTGGCTTTTTAAGGAAATGCTGCACAAAAACTCTTGGCCAGTTCTCCTATGAGACCCCAACAGTGAAAATAAAGCAGCGAGGACACATTGCTCGCTGAGCAGGGCAGGCAGGAGAACGCTCTAGTTTAGCAAGGCGAGGGCACGGGACAGACAGACACCTGGAGTTACGTAGCCTTTGGGGAGGAGAAACATGACAAAGTGTGCACAGCCTGATTACACTCTCACACTGCTCATTCCGATTCTATAGTCATTTCAACCATGAATCGACCTATGCAACTGAAAGAAGACTTCCAAGGGCCTCGAGCTGTCTGTCTGTCTGTCTGTCCCCAGCACAGTAGGTCTGGCCCCGCTGCAGCGTAGGTGCAGAGAAGCAGCCGGGCTGCTCGTACAGCGACGAACTGTAGAGGAAGATGGACAAATAATCGACCTTGACTGTTGTGTTACAGCTTCATATTGTCCATATAAGAGAAGATGTTCCGGGTATAATGGAAGCGAAGCAAAGCGCGGACGGCGTGGCTGTGCTAGCGTTCTTTATAAAGGTGGGTGGACACATTTCTACACAGTAGAAATAATCCAAGACCTAAACCTCCCAATCTGCAGCAGGCTCTCAGTGCCAGCACTTAGTTCCTTCTCCCTTTCCTGCATTCTGCTTGCTGTTGTCTTTTAGTGCTGTGCTTCTTTTCGGTTTATTCGCAAGTGATTTAAAACAAGCAGTTGGTGAGGAATGCATGCCTTGAAATAAAAATATTTCCATTACAGGCCGAAGAAGAAAATAAAAACTATGCAACGCTAATAAAAGAGTTAGAGAATATTAAATACAAAGGTAAGATGCTTGTGTTGGTCAAAATGCAACATATACTTACTTCAAACACATCTACTGCCAGGTAGTTCACGGTCCAATCCTGATCTAATTACAGCAGAGACTGTGACCTGAAAGCCAAAAGATAAAGCTCAGTTTGCCAAGCTCTCAGAGCATCGCAGGTGGGACAAAATCTGGCTGTTGCAGCGACAGAACAACCAGCACTAGAATGAGTATTCCTGCTTCTGCAGGAGGAAGCTGAGTGGGAAGAAGCCCAGGCAGAGCATCCACGCTGGAGGCTCGTGCTCGCTGGGACCCCCTGGCCAGCGGTCAGGGATTCCCCAAGCCCCAGGCAGGGTGGGAAGCGTGGTGGGGATGGGGCTTCGCGTAGCCAGGAGCAGCAGCAGCTGCATTTGGAGACACCCGTGAAGGGCACCCGCGGCCACGCTTCTTACAGCCCGTATTTGCACGTGGTTTGTCCAGGGCAAATGTCACAGATGGACCCTTTGCCACTGAGCTCCCTTCTCCCACCCGAGGAAGACCTCGGGAGGTACTATCGGTATGAGGGTTCCCTCACCACCCCCGACTGCCATGAGGGAGTCATCTGGACGGTGTTTGAGAAGCCGATTGAACTCAGTGTTTTTCAGGTAAGCCGCAAAGGGGGACCCTGGAAGGTCTGCTTATGGTTAATTAGCACCATCAATTAGCTGTTCCGTGGCTTTGTTCCTGTGACACACTCGCCCTTGGCATTAGCCTAAGTGTAGTCCCTGGTGCCAGGTTTTGACCCTATTAAATCAGCTTTCAAAAAATGGCAGGAAAGGGGAAGGAAGGGGAAATGACGATGTGAAAAGAAAGCCCCAAAGACCCCCAGGTGAGCACCTCGCTCGGCGCTTCCTCGGCAGCACTTCCACTGCTGCCAGCTCCTCACCCCCGGGTTTCCCTGCTTTTCTCCTGGTGTTGTATCACAACACGAGGACAGAACACTTCAAAATACAAACTTTGAGGCCATCAGCACCAGCTTTAAGCAGCCCAGTTTTGTCCTACAGAGAGGAATAGGAGACTGAATCACGACTGCCTTGAAAATACAGACTGTACAGATTGATCAGCTGACAGAGCACACAATGAACAATTCAGATGTCCTGGAGCAGGCTCCCAGCACGAGTCAGCCCAGCACCACACACAAGAGTGAGCATCTGCTTGCTCTGGGCAAGCAGTTAGACATTTGAAGCAGAGACAGAAATCCTAGTCCTCTTACTTTGTGTCACAGTGGACGTGATGGACAAGGGCAGGACCGCGTGTGTCACGAGGACTGGTGTAACCAGGCCCTTGGACAAAGCATTTGGCTCACACAGAAAGGAAGTCCTCGTGATTTCCAAGGCTAACAAGTCATCTGTTGGTGACCTCTGGCAGTAGCCTCCATTAACGCTGTTTCCTGCGAGGTTTAATGCATCCATACAGTTCAAAACCAGAGACTTGTACTATCACAATTTCCGTAGTTTCATGGAAAAATAAATTAACTATATATATATATTTATTATTTTTTTCTTCTATGTCTACAGATTTCTCAATTTTCAACTGTCCACTTTGATGGGAAGAACTCAACTCCCATGGCTGAAAATTTCCGACCTGTTCAGCTCCTGAACAAAAGGAAGGTGTACTGGTCCAGTGCCAGCAGCACCCTCCTGCCTCCCACTAACATTGCAATGCTGGTCCCGATGCTTACGTACATCCTGAGTTCTCTTTTCCAATGAACACTTCTCACCTCATTCAAAGTTTTGGGCTTTTGGGAGTTGTTTGGGTTTTATTTTATTGCTGGGGGTTTTTTTGTACCAAGTATTCTCTCTAACTACTGACTCATGAATCATATCTGAACACAGAATTTAACTTTGTCCTCCTTCAGACACTAACCAAGGACTTTTGTTGCTGCTTTTATATAAAAAGAAACCTGTTGCACTAAATCAGAAAAATTCAAAGGAACTGTAAGATAAAGCTATGAAGATTCAACTGAAAAAAAAACATAACCAAACAAACAGAAAAAAACCACTTAAAGGAAACATTAGGATGGATTATCTGCAAGCCTGTAGTTTTAATGCAACACTGGAGAGACACTTCACAAACTGTACAGAGAACTTCAAGAGGAATCTGTTCTTAAGTGCCTGTGAAGGGGTTTGTTTGGAGTATGTTTACATTCAACACTGCAAATCAGGAAGACGTGGAGTAATTCTCATCATCCTGACACTGTCCTACATGAAGGTACAACACAGAGCAAAGAGAAAAATGCTCACACACAACTGAGCAACGTCTGGGTCATCTTATCTAGTGAAGGACATGTGACAAATTTCATCTGAACTAACACAATTTATCCCCCTTCTTCCTTCAGAATACCTGAAGTTAATAACTAGATGAGGATACTGGATTCCTTTCATCTCACCTACTGATTCTGGAGTTCAGGTTTCTCTGTTAAGCCTATTTATACACCCTAGTATGGAATCCTACTCCAGGATGTCTGTGGCTGCTATGATGTGCTAGAAAGAAACAGGGAAGCTGCACCAAATGTGCCAGTTGCACATCTGTGGAAACCCCCTCTCTTTGGAGGGCTGCTTTTGAAGCCTTTACAGTTTTCATTTGCCTAATGGGACAGTTCAAGAAATGGCTCTTTCCAGTATCACATTTCAGAAGTTTTTAAATGTCAGTTTGAACATTCAATATGAAAATTTCCTTTTTTTTCTTTTTTTTTTTTTTAAGAACAACACACCTTCAATATTCACACATGCTTAAGAGTCATAATTTTTCCAAGAAGATTGTGATATAAACCGATTTCTTCAGATCCTACCCAATTCTTTCCAGAAAAGCTCAATATACTGGAAAATGCCATTTCCTTACACTATTTCAGTCCACTCTCTGAAGATGGACATCACAGTTTGGGTTGGCTAACGCCACGTAACATGTTACAGCTTGTTTTAGAATGTTAGATTTCGGCCACACTAAAATAGGATTTCGGATTAGCAGACTTGTATTTTTTTCCTTAAGGGCAATGTTTTGAGAGATGACTTCATGCTACAGCTATAGGGCCATTTTCAATAAATCATGGCAGTGAGAATAACCACAGCTCACCAAAGAAGTAAAAGCGGGGGGGGGGGGAATTATTTTCATATTTAACAATCAATAATATAAGCTTAAAAAACCCCCACCACAAGGGAAAGCAAATTCACCTTTTTAAGTTTAGAGGAATGATTGAAACTTTAACTGCCTTTTTAGCTAACTGAAAAACTTTTGAGGAGCAAACACGAATGAAAGATTAAAGTTGAACAGAGACCTGTATTTTCATTGTCTCGAGTTTTTATTTCTTTCATCCTTGCTGAAGGGGAATCCACACAACACTCTTGCAGAAAAGGAATGACTTTTTTCCCCTGTTCACAAGATCTAGGGTTGGGTTTGCATTTGGGAGGGGAGAGGGAGGGATTTGCCATACCTTGGGATGTTTCTGATGTCCGTCAGCGGGCTTCTGCAGATCTTACTTCACGTGGGTCATCCAGGTTATCATCTGCTCATAGCAAAACTGCTTTGAGTACCGTGCTCGGCAGAGCTGGGGAACACCCCCAGCCTGTCAGGCAGATGACAGGCAGATTTCTTACAGTGAGGTTGCTGTGGATTTACCCCGTGTACCTTCACCTCTACAACCGCCTGGCTGGTGAGTTAACCAGGGTAAAGAGCTGCCTACTTACCCATCTGCTGACCGTCTCTGTGTTAGCTATTGCCACTACATCCCTCAACATCCCACAAGTAGGGATGCATCAAGAAATTCAGAGGAGAGAGGCTTTGTTCTTATGCTGTTGCACAAGATGTGATAAATGACAGTATTCTTGTTTTATTGCTCTCTGAAGCTTTACAAGCAACATGGTAAACAGCACGATCCTGTATGAAAGTCCCATAGGACTGGGAGCTCCTGTTTTAAAGACCAGTGACATGAACACTCCTCAGCATGTCTCTACCCAGAGCAATGCCTCAAACAAACAAAAGAACCCCAAGACCAAAGCCCTCCACATCTGCAGGGACTACGTGTAAGAGCCCAGCATCCCTCTCTGTTCAGCTTATTTACTGAATTCATGAAGTGATTCTTATTTCATGGGCAGCTCTCAAAGATGATTGGAAGAAGCTATAGAGATTACAACTACCGAGTTGTAATTTATTGCTAGTGATAAATAATAAATCACGGGGGCAACTTTTCACTAGGTTGTGCCTCAGTTTTACCCTGTGGATAGAGAGGAACTTTTACAGCGGTTAGGTACAATGTGGCAGGATCTTATGTACTATGGAATAGATGAAAAAATAAAAAGAAATTTCCAGAAAAATCTACCAAAAAGGTTAGTCCTCTGTAAGTACTCTCCTGCACAAACCTCAGCATGAATAATAAAATCTGAGTAGCCAAGTATGACCATTCTTCTGAGTGAATCTGAATGTTATGCCAATGAGGAAAAGGGAGATGCTGCAATCTGCATCCCTGTCAGCCACCTAGTTCCATTTGTTCTTTGTCCGGGGCTCCTCTCTGCACCCGGGCAGACACATTCTGTTCTGGTGCAGGACGTGACACTCACAGGACTGGTATGAATGCAGCGAATCCCCCCCTACAGCAAAAGCTATTCGATTAAATAAGCGGTAAAGGACAGGAAGGCTTGAAGTGGGACATTTGGTTTTCTTTTGTGAGGATAGTTATGGAAAAGTAATTTGCTGTTCCACAGGTAGCTCCAGACGCTGATTTTCAAGAATTGTGTCTACGCTGCATTTGGCATGAAACTTCTCATAGGGTGAAGACACTGGGAAATGATGGTAACTCCTGCAGAAGGAGTAGCCAAGCTGGGACAATACAGGAAAGGGTGGGGGAAGGAGCGGGGGCATTTAGAAAGACCCAGAAAGAACAGTATTTTCCCACGTCCAGAAAAGTTAACACAGAACGTTGCTAATCCATTTCACACGTGTTGGAGACGGAGTTGAAGACTGCTCAGTTTCTCAAAACTGGGTTAACTGGAGTGCAATAGGAAATGAAACAACACTGGAAACACTGGAGATGTACATTTCAGGTTCAAAACAAAATAGACAAGCAGGGGCTTTGCCAGCCTGAATCGAGTCAGAGGTAAACTAGCGTTTGGATTGCAGAAAACCAGCCGTGTGAATTGACTGTGTTCAAGAGTGCCAAGGCCAAAACGTTTTGGGAGATGGTCAAAGTTGGGATGTAGCTTTGCTCACGAGATCTCTGTCCCTTGGAAACAGCTCGCATGTTGGTGTAGGGTTTGCACAGCAACTAGGGACTCACCAGAGACTCACTCGCCAGGCTTCAGCAGGGACTCGCCACTTCTAAAAATACCCCAAGCTGAGATTACCTGGTGCTGTATTTTGCGTGCCCAAAGCAGTCCTTTCCCAGCTTTGGATCAGACCTTGACTTGGGTGCAAGCTGTCAGAGGTCTGAGAGCTGAGGGAGCAGATCTGCCATGGGAACACGGGCCCAGCATCACTGGTATCACAACCATCTGACAATTGACAGGGAGCAGAGGGGGACAACAGGAGGGGCAGGCACAAAAATATTCCTATTACAACATGTTTGCAGCAAAACATTTTCTCAGGAAGCAGAAAGAGACAAGGAAACCTAGCGATTACTCACAAGAAATATATTTACATTACTCACAAAGACTTTTAGCAAACTTGCCAGTTTCATTGTATGGTCAGAATTTATTTTGCATAACTGCTTGCAGGAAAGGATAAAGCTTTTTGCTTTTCCCTTCCCTCCCTTGCCCATCCAGAGGTGAATTTCACAGGGCACACAGCATTTGCCAGCATAGCCAACAGCCCTCCTCTCATACAGCAAACCCATGGGAAGCCTCCCTTCCTCCACCTGTAGTCAAAAAATCTTCCCAGGCTGGTCTTGAAGTCTAATAAATGTGTCAGTAGCAGGCATAACATCAACCACCTCAAGAAAACCCCACCAAAGCAGCGTTGCTACAAGCTGGTTGAGGAACCTACTGCAAAGTGCCCCACCAGCAGCTCCAGGGGTGACCTTTCCATCACATTCCCATACCGGCCAACACCCCTGGGTCACCAATGCAGAACGTGGTGCCCATTACAGGATAAAAAGCAATCAAAGAATTTGGGAGCATGAGCAACGGAGCAGCATCAGCAGGGCCAGGGTGAGCTTCTCAGCCAGGCTGGAGCATGCCAGGGCAGTTGGGCATCTCGATGTTCTCCAAACTCATTCTGAACACAACTCATTCAAGCCGACTGCCAAGAACGGGAACATGCAGTTTTCATTATGAAGTTTAAATATCTTTCCTATAAATAACCTGTTGTTTGGGGGTTTTAGTATCAGAAATAAACCCACATACACCCATAAAACCTGATTATAATTAGTCACACAAGTAAAATTGAGTGCAATTAACTACAGCAATTAATTGAAATGCCTTTGGGACATTATGTCCCTTCTTGCATTTAAGTGCAATTTGCATTTAAAGTTATTTTATAAGAGGTATAAGATTGTAATCAATTTGGGTTATTTTATTATCTTTACCTACTAATATCTTCCGAAAAGGTTTAGACATCTAGTACTCAAACACGGTTCCGATTTAAAAAGAAATCCAAACAGCTGACACTATTTTAATAAATCTGGGGGTTGGGTTTTTATAATCCATCTCCTCCTAGCAAAACTTTTCTGTGTCCTTTCTTTTGATCATATGAAGAGAACCTCACAAAAAATATATTAGTTTCCATCAACTGAAATGACCTCCATAATGCCAACACCCATTTGCTTCCCACATTACTAAGACTACTCGTTGTTCCCAGCACGTAGGAGAAAGATCTTGATTGATTAGTTTCCAGATACGTGTGGTTATGAAGAATTTATGAGAGAGAAAGGAGGGAAGAAGTTTTACATTTTGCTGATTGTGCAGGTGTCGAGATTAAGCCCTAAATAAATCATAGTTGTTTTCTATCAAGAATGCTAGAGCTTTGAAAACCTCAGATCATTTGAGTTTGTTGTACATGAAACTCTCAGCCTGACAAAAAATGTTTTCTTATGTGCAGTAAAACGTAACGTTTTGTGCCCTGGAACCCAACAGTCCCTGCTGAACCTATGAATAATCCTGGGAGAAAACCAGTAGCCTCCCTAAAGTAAAGGAAAGCTGCTGCTTAGAAGAGCAGGGTAAAGACACAAAGTCACCCAGCGAGGTGCTGAAGTCTTTCTCCAGCCCCTTCAGCTGAAATGCAGTGCACCCGACAGCTACTCCTCTTTCTGTCCAGCACTTCATTCCAGACACGTGTAAGTGAAAGGGAGGATTCACCATTAACTGCTGTGTCCTCAGAGAATTCCAGTGCTCCGAATCATTGATCCAGCTCACACCTTTGGGGAACTGGGTGTTGGGACAGTCCCAGTGCAAGGAGCGTCCCTGTGCATGGAGAGTTCAGATGAAGTCTACAAAGCAGGTGGCAAGCAGAAAAATTGCCAAAGCTCCATAAACTTCAATGGCAATAAACTTGAGTGGCAGAGAACTTGGTGTCTTATCAAGCACTGCAAGGACTCCAGTGTCTCTCACATGAAAACCCCCTGAATCGGGTTCCTATTGTCCTGACTGTTAATATTGTGGTGCCAGAGCCTTAATGGGAAGTGCAGGTTTATGATCCTGCAGATATGAATGCCCACGTTATGGAACAAGATTGATGTACTTGAAAAAACAGCTATTAAAGCTCATAAAACACAAACGTTCTGATTACGTGGAAATGCATTTCAAAGCCAGTGCAATTCCTACTGCAACCAGAGGAACTTTTTGAGGTTGTGACAGAGAAGAGTTGGTAGGACAGCAGGCAATCCACAAATGCCTCATATAAAGCTTATTATAAAGAAAAATCACACCTGACCATTTCTCAGCATGAGAACCGACAGAACCAACCTCAGGAACAGATTCAGCCTTAAGAAAGAGACATCAGCTCGGTGGGACCTCGTGCCTTGTTCTGCTAACTTGAGGCAACACACAGAGGAGGTTTATAAAAGGGCTGTGCAGCAGCAGCAGGCACAGAAACACCTCTGACACTTAAAAATCATTTACCAAACAATAAGAGCACACACAATAATCTATATAGGATGGAATTAACTCTTCCAATAGCTCATTTCCCTACCTTTGACTGAGACATATATGCCTAAGTATATCTTAACTTCTCCAGAAGGTAGAGCTGCTGAGAGTTTTCAGCTTTCTGGCTAAAACAGGCTAAATAGAGACTTAAAAAAAAAAGAAGCAAGATAAAGACTACAACAAGGGTAAAATAAATCCCAATGTATGAGAAAGTAAAAGCTTACTTTACAAAAATTATTTTGCAACAGTTGTCCCCAGCAGAGCCTATAGAAGCGATAGTGGAACTCGCTTCTCCATTTAGAAAACCAGGAAGAACAGCCCAATAATAAAATCTGCCGGTCGCATGGGCAGCGGTAATAAAAACTTCAGTGTCAGTGCCTGCTTGGCTGTAACTCACTGCCAAGTTCCTGTCAAGACAGCTGAAAAGGAATGATTAACACATCCTGCGCCCTCGTTACAAGAGCATTCAATTATCCCGGGATACTCCGTGGCAAACAGATCATTTTCAATACAGTTCTGCACTGCACACTCTGTGAGAGCCTGGCCAGCGGCTGTCTGCCTTCCTGCACCTCATCCTGGGGGCTGCATCGTTGGTTTTCTTGTCTGCAAACTCACCTGGAAGGGAATTTAAGAACAGGCAGTCCTCTTACACCCACCATCTCAGCGCTCCCGGGTTAGAAGTTGTATGCAGTAATTGTTAGAACATGATCCTTGCAGCACATTCTCC
Organism: Actenoides lindsayi; assembly: GCA_025331215.1. NCBI lineage: Eukaryota > Metazoa > Chordata > Aves > Coraciiformes > Alcedinidae > Actenoides > Actenoides lindsayi. The sequence goes on along the minus strand of WTSP01005253.1, from coordinate 80,814 downwards.
ATCAAAAGTGCTGTTTCTTTTTATTAAGAGGAATTAGATCATCACTGATGACTTCTAAGAGTAACATTATTTCTAATACTGGAAAAAACAGTAGTTTCCTCTCCTCCCACCCCTTGCTCCTTTCCCCCCCTTTATTTAAGCCCTTATTTAAAGCCATCCCAGTATTATAAATGGCATGCAGCGAAACGCAGCATTACCAGCAATGTAATACAACCCTTGACTCTGAAAATTACACCGATTGGAGGAGTTATGGGAGCTCAGGTTAAATGGACTGAAGACAATCATAAGACTCCAGACTTCTATAGATAGATAGGTAGATAGATATCAGTGGAAAGAGTAACATGTGAAATAAAAAGTACCTTTCTAAAATGCAGCAAGACACAAGATCTAGGGGGGATGTTGTCGTACACAGCAACCTTGGATGTAAGAAGGAGAGGTTAAGTTTTTGGAGTAGGTATCTGCCTTCACCTATAGCTGAAAGGCTCAATCACATGGAAAGAAGCTTTTTATACCAGCATTTACTAGATGAAAATTGTACCTCAGAACCCTAGTAGCATTCCACAAACCCAGCCTGCTGCTCCTGTGTGTCATGTCATGATAGAGTGTCATGTCATGATAGAGTGTCCTGGTTGGAGTTAAACCTAAACCTTGACATAGGGTGATGGGGGTTCATAGATTATCCGTTCATTGCCTCTCTGCAATGTGTTTTGGGACAGAGAGTTGGAGAAGTGGGGCAAAACTTGACCCAAATCAAATTTTTGTTCAAAAAGATTAAGATAAACAGCAAGTCAACTCGGAAGAAACTGTCCTCTACACAAACTACTATAATAACAATATATTTTTTAATTATTTTTTTTTTTAAACTGCTCTGTAACAATTTCCATTAGAAATGATTTCAAGTTCATATTATGTTTCAGTCTTCATTGGGGCAGAAGGCAGGGAATCCAAACACTCACTGCTAGTGAGACTTATTACTGTGATGGGAGTTGGACCTTTTCACCAGAACTCAATAATGCCCACTGGACTCTGGGTTCCTAACACCTCGACTGGAGACTAGCAGAAAACCAAGGAATTCAAAGACAGCCTTGTCAACCATGCCGAGTTCCCCGGCTCCCCCCAGAACTCCTCTTGTCTAGAAAGCTGCTCTCCGCTCTTCATGTTTCCAGAGCCAGGCGTTTGGGCTTAAGGTATCAACACCACTTTAACCCAGATCAATTTGGAATGCTATTTATTAAAGCAGGATGTTTTTTTACAGATTAAATGAAATTGGATTACAGATTAAATCAAATTTGCGGTGTGAATCTGTAACCCTGGCAGGGTCATCTGTGTAAAGGGTCAAAGCTGACAGATGGAAGTACACAGCCAGGGAATAACCTGCCCCATGAGGGTCTCTAAGGCAGGTAACTGCAGAGACTAGGTGAGAATACTAATATTCTGAAACAAAATTTCAATTAGGGTGGCAACAAAAGAAATAAAGTCCCATATAGGGTACAGCAGAGCACCCAGAAGTTAATGCAGCCGCTCAGCGCACGAGGGGTACAAACTCCTGCAGAGAGCAGAGCGCTTCCAGTTAAACTGTGAGGATAGATAGCACCAACCAGTTAAATAACCCCAGCAGAAATAAAGGCTGTGAGGCCACTTAAAAACCGGTTCACTCGGAATCTATTCACCCTGAGCCAGGGTGTACAACCGTGGACGTGGAAAAACTACAAATAGTACAAGTGACCTACCCATAACACACTCAATTTTTGGTATTCCAATTATTTTGGGGATCCAAGTGGTAAAATGATTGGAAAATGTTTGGTACAGCTTGCAACGGACTGTCAGCGTCAGTCGGTCCAGCCCCGGTAGGTGTCCTACATTAAAAGTAGTTGTGGTAAAGGCAACTAAGCAGGTTGAAGGTCTCTGTAAATTGTGCAGGTTTTTCTCCAGCTGACAGGGCAGGACAGCCAGCCAAAATAAATCTGGCCTCTCTCTGCAAGTATTCTTCCTCAAATACCTTCCTTTGGAGTAATCTTTTATTTTAGGCAAAATACATAAACAAAAGAAAATAATGTCGGTGTTTTACTATTGTGCATGTGAATCCAAAATACCCATTATAATCACCACCAAAATAAATTACTGTACCGGTTTGAAACGGTGGGAAACTTCAGTTTGCCTTTCATTCAGGTGGAGAACATTTTCTAGGAAGACATTCCTCTGGGGTACGTTTTCATGGATTCAGATAAAAGCTGCCATATATTTTTTCATATCAAGGCTGCATACGTTAAATTCAGTGCTGGGGAAAACAGAAAAAGAGTCCCATGAGAATCTTAAACGATCATTTTTATGCAAGAAAAATGAGCAGTGCCATTTCCCACGGCTCTCGCAAGAGCCCCATAAAACAGCAGCTTTCCCCAGACTTCTGGAAACAAAATAGCAGATATTTGTGCAAATAATCTGTTTTCCTATTTGAATGACTGTACCCTCTTTCTGTAGGCTAGTAACTTTGTGCAGCATTTTTTCCAGTAAGCAGTTTTATAAGACAGAGAATCCAGGTAACACTCCCCTGTCCCCCTTTCTCCTTTTCTTTTTTTTTTTTTTTTTTTTTTTTTTTTTAACCACAGAGCAAAGAAAAAGAAGTTTTGTTTAACAAACTGGAGCAATCTGAAAAATCAGAGCTCAGGTTGCGTACGTGTCAGCTTTTCCATCACTGATACTGTTCCCTTCAGCTATCCTGCATTTATTTTTAAAAGGTCATTAAGCAAGATACAAAAGGTGAAGTGCAATGTTACAGATTTATAACCTGCCTGAGCGCTCCTTAGACAAAGGGTCAATGCTGCCTCGAACACAAAAGCTTCGGTGAAGAAGGCGTCTGCTTTCTACCCTGAAACATCAAAGCCCAGCAGTTAAAGGCAGCAAGAACCAAACCCAGCTAAGAATGAATTATATTGTGAGGTGGTCATTCCCCTCTGTGTTCTATGGCTTACCTTTAATCAAGTTCCAATATATTTTATTTATTTTAGCTCCATCCTTCTTCACACTCAACTTGTCTTCTGCCGCGTTAAAATACTTGCCACTCACAATTAAGAGAAAAAACACAACTTGCATTTTTGTCCCGGGTAAATCAAACAGGTTAAACAACAGTCTGAGCTTCCTATCCCTACAGATTTTGTGCTAAAACCCAACCATTCTTCAGGTCACTCTTAATTCTTACTACTTTAAGCTGCTGCTAGTTTGCCTCGTGTCTCTTTTAGCAGTCAAACCTCTGACTTATGCTAAGAGCAAAATTCATTGACTGCTTTAGAGGAGTCACTGAAAATATCATAGTCCAGCTTATGTTTCATTCATAATCATTTGAAGAAATACGGTCAGAGAAGAAGGTAAAAAAGGGAGGGTGGAAATAGATGATCTTTAAGTCCCCTTCCAACCCAAACCATTCTATGAAGTTTAAACACCCAGTGTGACAACTCGGTTCGCATCGCGTGGTCATATTGGTCCTCTGATACGCTGCCAACTTTTTATCAAAAGGCTTCCACTAAAATTCTCTTTGTTACAAGTCAAATACTGGGGCTGCCTACGCTCAGAGAGGCTCTGGGCCCAAAGATTTATTCCCTTGCATATGTTTTTTAAACAGGAACATTCTTATAATCAAACCTGAAGATAAAAAGGCAAGAGCACGTGACAAGCAAACATTTACAATCCACTTGCTTGTGAGCGTGAGCTAGTGGTGAACGTGCAACATTTGGGTCTTCCTGTGTGGGATCCTTTCCTGTCCCTAGGAGGAGCACGCTGACGATACAACGTGAATGGCTTGGATTTAAAAAAAACATATATATCCAAAGGAGTTCTATTCCAGATCAAAAGGAAAATATCATCTAACAAAAATTCATCTGAATTTCTGTTCTCTTCGCTGGTGGATCACAAAAGAAAACCTCTGGCATATAGATGATGCTTTGAGCCATGATTTAAATTGCTGCATGAACAGCTCAACATCAGAGCTTTCAAATTCAGCCACTTCTACCCTCGTCAGTTGGGAAATGAGTTCAAATCACAGGAGGATTCAGGCTGGAAGGGCTCTCAGAGGTCTCTAAGTCTGGCCTCCTGCTCAGAGCAAGGCTGATGTGCAGTCAGAACAGGCAGCTTTGGGCTCCATCCAGGTGGTTCCCACACACCTCTAGGGACAGAAATCCACAGCTGCTGTGTCAGCCTGTCCCCCTCCTGCACTGCCCTCCCCGTGACCAAATTTCTTCTTGTACAAGGTCAGGACCACTCTCACTTAATTCTCTGTCTGTGGTCTCCATGCTCCTGCTTTGGCATCTCTGCAATTACCCCCTCACCTGCCTCAACCTGGAGAGGACTCAGAGGAGTGCCCGCGGTACCCGAGATGTGGCCTGACGAGTGCTGAGCATAAGGGGAGAGTCACTTCCCCCATCCTGGCTCAACTCCTGCTAACAAGGCCCTGGGCACCCATCATTTTCCTTGCTGGCAGGACACGCTGCTGGCTCCTGCTGAGCTTGCTGTCCTCACCTTCCTTCGCTCCAAAGCTGCATCACAGCAGTGGATGTTCACCCAAGCCCCATGGCCGAGCTCTTCCTCTCTACCCCGGGCAAACCTTCCTGCACCAACCCTGCCCGCCCGGCTCTGCCCCGGCTACGCTCTGGCACCCAGAGCAGGACATGGGGGCAATTGTCAGAGTGTCACTGGAGCACGGAGGGGGAGAGATCTCTCTAACAATGTGAGGGTCAGAGCTCTGTAATCACATTGTTCCTTGCATTGTCTCCTTACTCCAAACATCGCAATACAAACATCGTTTGTAAGACTCTCTCAATTTGCCACTGCTGGCATCGGATCCTGTTTGTGGCTCGGAAGCAGCAGCTTTCCTTTGTTGTTATCCAGTTCTTGACTAACGTGCGCTCTTCAGTTTTCCTGCAGTTTCTCATTAGGAGGCCACGGTTTATTTATTACACATACAAATATTTTCTCCATCAAAATGCTGCATTAAGTGAAGGGACAATTTTTAATCTGCAAACAGCCTCAGCTACTGTGTGCTAAGCGCAGAGAAGGTTGGGGGGAATGCTGTGCTTTCTAGATTGTATTTCAGCAAGTTTTAAAACAAAGCTGCCCCTGTACCCAGAGCTGCTGAAATACCCAACCAGACTTCTCTCTGATGTTAAGATGGAGTTAAGCCTGTTGCCCCAAACTATTTCTTTGACTCCAAAGGGCTCCAAGAGCTGCCTGTGCTTCCCACTGCCTAGAAAAGGGAGAAGGACCTTCTCTTAGCGTGTTACACAGAACGGAGAAGCAACGCAGCAGGAAATGCTGGGAGCAGTTTGGATGTACCCTTGCCAAAACCTGGAAAGCACAGTCACCCTACACAAGAGCTCTACGGGCCATTTCAATCGTACTTTGCACTCAATAAAATCTTCATGCTGGAAAAAAGATAATTTCAGCAGTGCTAAGATAAAGAATACTGCTTAGCTGAGTACAAGGAGTCCTGTGCCTTCAGGGATCAGACAAACACTGAAAAAATAAAGGCTGTGCAGCATCTGCTGCTCTATTTTTTTTATTTTTTTTTTCCAGGAGATGGAACTCCCTGAACTCTGATAAACAAAAGCAGCATGTGCCCCACCTAGGGACATCTGTTTGCTCTGCAGCCCGGTGCTGAAAGTCCTAAGGGCAGGTTCAGCAAGTCGGGGAAGGTGGGACAGGAGATCCAGCTGCCCTCCTTCTATTTCTGCAATTTTATATTGATAACAGACACGAGTGGCTGGAACCAGCGCTGAGGTGCCGGGTGATAGCTGGAGATGAAGGGGAAACCAGAACTGGAGAGGTGTCAGGAACTGCTCGGAGTTACCACACACAGCCCTTACAGGCTGGGAAATCCCCGCACCGGTCCTTGAAACCCTCTGGTCCCAAACCCTGACTGGAGAGGAAGGAACGACTTTGGTGGAAGCCACCAGAGTGGTAACGAGATTGGTAACACACAGCTTCAAACCCCTTGAAAGGAAGCATTTAGCTGTTCGAGGTCGATCTGCAACGACCCGCAACACAAATGCAAGTTGTGTTCTGCTGTTGCTCTCCCTCGTTTGTTTTCTACGCCGGCTGCACGCGCTTTGGTACAAGAGAATTCTTGTCATACTTATTTACCTCTTCTTAGTCTTAAAATGAATATCCACACGCTCTTGCGTTGTTGGTGCACTTCTCACAAGCCTGACTGAACCCAGGAAAGCAGCTTGGGTTGGTTTTCTCCCCATGCCTGGTCCGGGGGCATCCCCACCACACCACGTCAGAGGCAGCTGCTGCCAGCAACCGAGTGCCCGAAAGCACAACAATTAACTGAAGTTTAACTAATTAATATAATTTTTCCTTGTCATTATTAGTCTTCGGGTCACTTTTCATGACATTTGAATAAGACTCCAGTTGATTTTCCAGTATCCTTTCAACTCTGCCTTTAGATGAGCAGTTCCCTGTCCCACGGACACCCCGCTGTCCTGCTCAGTTACCTTTCCTCAGACACTACCAGGATTTTTTCTTTACCCAGACAAAATCGCAACAAGGCGAACTGCTGAAGTCTGTCTCAACGATAAACATCATTTAATCCCCAAAAGACAAGAATCTCTCCTTTCTGTACCTCTATGGTAAACCCCCCAGGATGTCACCCAGCTGTTCTCGTTTCTTGGTGAGCTGCTAGGACTGATGGAGCAAGCAGCGAGCAGGAGGCAGAGCGGCGTCGCTAGATTATACAAATATGCTCCGAAAAATTTGGATTTATATTAAACCCAGAAGCACCCTTAATGTATTTTCTAGTTGTGGCTGATTTTGCTAAGGGGACCTTTCAGTTTTCACAAACAGGAAATCTTTTACACGTGAACAAGGAAGTTGGAGGCTCGTCCCAAACAAAAGGCACAATCTCCCAAGCTTCTGACGGGTTTTTATTTTCCTGACACGATAAATCAGCAGGCACGGATGACTGCATTTCACCAACTTCTTGCTTCAATTTACTGGGCCTAAGGGAAAAAGTGTAACAAAAGCTGCAGTCAGTCCCTAGGTGGCTGGCTGGTCCGGGCCCTTGGCCAGCTGTGCCCGCAGTCCCCGCGCTTTCTCAGGACACACGATGTTCCCGAGCTGTAGATGAAGGATAAATCTACGCTAGAGAAAAAAGCGGTGACACGACCTCCCCCGCCAACCAGAGGGAGTATGGGGGACAGGAGGGTACACTCCAGCCAGAACCAGCAACTCCATAACAGTTGCAGATAGGATGAAGATGAAAGATACTTACGGAGTGGGGCTTTTGAGATGGAAGGGGAAGTGACAGTGGTCAGCTCCTTTAGGGAGCAGGAGTTGGTGCATCTGTGCTCCCTGCCATGCTGGGGGAAAGAAGTTTTACGCCTAAGGTACTTTCCCTGCTGCATCTTTCCCCCTTCCCTCCCAGAAGGACCGAAGGCTATGTGGTTGATGAGCTTTACTCTAGGTTTAAAGGAAGGCTTCCTAACTACCTTTGAGTGTAGGACATGTATTTTTAACACTTCAGACACACACCAAGGTACATGGGCAAAAGTCCAGCACATCTTCCACAACTGCTCCTCTCTTACAAAACGGGCTCTGCTAATTTGAGAGTCCTTGTCCGAGTCCCGTACAGCTTTGATCTGGGAAGTAAAAAGCCTTCAATAGCACAAAGTGGCTCCAGTTTTTTTGGCAGGGATGTAATCCCTTCATTTATTTAATGGCCTTGGCACACTTCTGGATCAGTAAAAGCTCTACTACTGAAAACAGCATGTATAAACATCTTAGGTGATTAGAATTCCTCCTTTTTTTTTTTTTTTTTTTTAAATTGCATTTTCAATACCTGAAAGCCTTAACAAAGAAAATTCATTATAGAAACAACTATAGATGGCATTCTTTAATTCAAATTAAATTTTCCATATTGAAAATGCACAAATAACTCAAACAACACTGTGGAATTATTGTGCTCATCAAGAACTGTCACTGTGACTGCTCTGAACAGGTACCACCTGGCAGTAAAGATGACTGCACTGAGCAAGCACCATCATTTAATGCTGCACAACTGCCTCAACTGCAGCTGGTAAGGACAGCAAGAGATGGCTTCATTGCCAGAGGCATCAGCATCTCCATCCTTGATGATACTGATGCATGCTAATCCTTGCTTAAATATCCACTTAGCATCTTCAAGGGCCATAAAATAAGAACAATAGTTCCATTTCCAGCTAAACATAATGACAGTGTTTTTGGAAACATTCAAAAAACAAACAAAACCCAAGCGATAGCGATTCCTGATAGACCAGCTAACTGTGGACTTTGGTCCAGTTGCCAACTCAACCAGATTTACTTCCCTTCTGGAAACAAGCGTGACAGTAATTGCAGCGAGTCTCTCGTGGTCAGTGTCTGTTCCGAGGAAATGTCTCAACGCTACAATCAAGAGAAGACGTGAGCAAACAGATGTAGGAGCAGGACTGTACCAGTACACCACGACTGTACAGCAAGTACCTTCAGATCCTCGTTTCAAAGGCCCTGCTTCCAAGAGCAGAACCTGCACGTCCGTAAGGGATCATTTCACTTCTGAAAGGGATTATTTTCTAAGAAAAAGTGTTGTTATTATTACCAGCAATACTGAACGAGGGATTCAACCGAGAAAATATTGAACTTACCTTTTGCAAACAAGAGAAGATTTTCAGATGAAATTATAGTGCAGGTCCTGCCTGATGGGAATCTTCAGCACACATCATTAAAAGATTTGTAACTTCCTATTGAACCCTCCAATGATGGAGTCTTTGCGTGATAGTCCCATTATTTTTGGAACATAAAATAATAATTACCTAATTTCTTTTAAACTCAAAGGAAGCCACATTTACCACAGCACAAGAACCTGGAATAAAATCAATACATCTTGAGTCCTAATTTTCCAAGTATGCAGGCAAAAACTAAGCAATTAAATATTTTAAAAGACATTTAACTTCCCCCCCTCCCCCCAACTTAAATAACCTGAAGAAGGATTTGCAAGGGTAGGTATGAAGGGATCCCATGGGCAGCCACTGTGCTTCTAGGTCATCACTGATCTCACTTCAGATCTACCAAAATTACAGCTCTGAAAAACATCAGAAGCCCAGAATCCCTGCGGTCGGGTGCACTAGTTGTTCAGACTCATTTGTAAGAAGGTCTGACACACACCAGCTCTCGTACGTACAAGCACACATTTTAAATGATTAAATGGAATAACTCTGAAAAATAACAAACAGAATATCCTTAAAAGGAAAAATAAAAATAGCTTAGTGCTTAAAAGAGCTGAAATACCTTGGTACTCATAGCTAAGTGCTGTGCTGGACAAACTGCCCAGAACTGCTGTGTGCTCACTCACATGTTCCAATCTTTTGGATTGCCAACTCCATTTCAGCTTAATGAAAACAGCACAGAAACGTCCAAGCAGGAAAGAGCCATTAAAAATTATCTGTCAAGAAATGACACTTCATCTGCATCCACAGTATTTAATTTGTTTGAATAATATAGTTACAGATAAACAGGTTCACTCCATATACAATTACCAATACCTTTGTTTTAATACAGCTCATATTCCAGTACATCAACACTATTTTATTTACAAGGTATTTATGTACATTAACATCTTTCTAAAGTCAGTGCATTGTCAATAAGTTTTATACAATAATTTACAAAGTGAATGTAGTTAATAGTTAACTTAATAAATTTACTACTAATTCATGAATTAATTTAATTTAAAAAAATTAATTACAACCAATGTAACAAACACAGAAGATCAAATAACATTAGTAGATTGTGCTACCTGCTTAAATAAAACATCTGAAAGTAAATCAGTTGAAAATCATTCACTTTTCATGGAGTTTGTGGAGGGAGGAGTAGACAAATGGGTATTGAAAAAGCTTCTAACCTAGAAATTCACGTTTGCTTTTCTTCAGTCTCAATGTTTAGACCACTTTAAAGATAAAAGACCATATAGGATAGGGAGCAACACTTCACAAGTAAGACAATACTTATTTTGGAACTGATCTGCTGTCCCCAGAGAGGCGCGACCTCCAACCAAGGCAGGGAGGTTTTCACCTGAGCAAAGACAACAAGATCAGCTGATGTCATTTCTTAAGCGGATAAAACTCAGGTCTTTCTGGAAATTATAAACTTACTGGTAGGTTTGGCATTCTTGTGAAGCACATTAAAACGTATCCAAACATTCAGTTCAGAGATCAACCATGTTAAGTATCAATTTTGTTAGTGAAAATACAAAATCTAAAGAATTTGGAAGATGACATATGACAAAATTAGTACGCTGCTTAGACTTCAGCTAAAGAACAAAAGGCTGAAAGAGTGAAACTTTTATCATTTCAGATATGCAAACCATTTAACACTGAACATGTTTGAAGAAATGCATACTCAAAAAAAAATAACCATCTTTTTTTTCCAGTCTCTGCTAAGACTTGATCACGCTTTCCTTCATGCAATAAGCCTGTTGCCTTAAAAGAGCATGTTGCAAGGGCATGGAAAGCAATTCTGGCTTATTTGCAAGTGTATGCATAACGTGTTCTAAAAAAAAAGAAAAAGAATTTGAAAAGGCAACCAAATTTTGAAAATAAGAAACTCCATTAAGTTATGAAAATAATAATAATTAAAAAAAAAAAAGCAAACCAACCCATGAATGCTACGATAGCTACCTGACAGCCACAGCTTCTTATTTGAAATACACAGTGGATAATTCACAGCCATTCACTCCAGAGCCCTTACAACAACAAAACCCAAACCATGTTCTTCTGTTTAATCATACGAACTTTTAAAAGTGCAAATTTAAAAGCAACACCAGTCATGAAACATAAGCTCAAGCATCTTTCCTTCCAAAAGCTGGGAACGTTTTGTGCAATGTGCACATTTTAAGACACCGTGTGTGTAATCACAACTACTCTCTTCAACCTGAAGTTTTCTTCTCGAGGCATCTCAGCAGTTTGAGATACCGCTCTCCAGATAGAAAAACCACTCCTGCACCATGCTCATCTGCACAGCCAACACATGGAGAACACGCTACTGCAATAAACCATTCGAGTGTCAAAACTAATCTCTTAAATTACGATTTGGTTGTGCTCCCAACATACAGAAAGAAAGCAACTGACACACATTAGTGGTGGCAAAACTGGAAACTTCTCTTTCTCTCGATAATTCCGTAAGCTTGTGCACTTCTCATTCTCTTGCTTTCCCTGTTTTGCCAATAAAATGCAATAAAACTGCAGGAAAAAGGAGGTAGCAATATCATGTTGTCCAAAGACAACACTACAATTTTTTTTTCCCCGTTATCTTAAACCTAAAGAGAGCTGTAGGGGTTTGTTAGAACAGTTGGTAAACTCTACACTACTTTGTTTAGCTCTTACTTGGACTATTTAATTTAGCTCATTTGGTCCTAGTCGGCTTTTCTCAAACCATTTTATTTAAAGGCCAATGGCAGTCTCAGCCTGATGTCTAACATCAGAAATGTTGAGAGCATGTAGTGAGATAACAGAACAAAACAATACTATCTTTATATTAACTGCTATTGAATTAGGGTTTTCTTTTTGTGCTTTCAGATCACAGGGTACAATAACTACACTTAAGTTATCTGTTTCAATCACATCGTCGCCAAACGTAAGCGCCGGGATCTCATCCCTCACGTTCTCAACAGGGCCCACGGAAGAGGCTCCGCTCACTGCAAAACACAGTACTTCTTGTAATCGGACTCAAAATCTTCATCCATGCTGCTCGTGTCTGCCATCTTTTTGCCGTCTATCTTTGGCAGAAATTGTGCATAGTCTACCCCCTGCTGCTCGTAGAAAAGAATGTAGGCAGAGTCGGTGTCGATCTCGTCGGGATGCAGTTCCTGAGGAAGGGAAAAACCTGGTCTGAAACAGGCAACGGGACAATCGTGCTGCTGTCACGAAACTTAAAATACAGGCACAACTGACCTAGAAACAGTATTTTTAACTGTTTACAACAAGAAGAATCCCATTTTCTGTCTCCCTCATTATAGTGATCAAGCTCCATTATTTACTTGAAAAGTATGACAAATTTTACAGTGATAAGTGCAAATACTTAGAAATACCAGAACTTAGACAGCGATTGAATACAAAACTGCTAGCATCATGAAAAAAATATTCTTGGACTTCCATTTTTAGTAATTTTTCCTTCTTTATACAAAATAAGCATCTTTCCTTAACCATGGTAGCAGCTGATGAACAGATGTTAACTTGAAAAAAAGCTCACGTACAATTTCAGTCAACAATTTTAATATTTATCTGATGCAACTTCTGAGATGCTCATGATTTCAAAGGACAGTTCTCACTAAAGAGAATTTCTTTGTCCCTAAGTAATCAAAATGAAACTTACTTGCTAGAGGAAGAAATTATTTACCTTACAGCTACTGTCATTGTAGCAGTACCACTTGTTGTTCGGGTTTTTGGCATAAGTGACATAATGACCCCCTCCCATAATTCCTGAATGGCACTGAAGAAAACAAAGAAGAAAATAAATTCTGGATCAAACACCAAACCCCAGAATTTACAGAATAAATGATTCACAACTTCACTAAGTGAGTGACAATGGTTCGTGACAATCTATACATCTGGAGCCGACTCGCTTTGTGTACTCATGGAGGAAAAACATTATGCAGAGGTTGACTTTTTGGTTGTTTATGGCAAATTTATTTTGCTGGCAGTGGCTCCACTTTGTTCTCCTTCTCAACAGAGCACTACTTTCTGTACTGAAAACGACAGCGTGAATGCCTTCAGTCAAACCAATGCCACGTTAAGATAGTTTGCTCCATAAAAAAAAAAAAATCCACTTACCGAAATTGCATAAAGATTGTAAATAGGGTTAACACACACTTCTTCTCTTTGGTCATCTGCAGTGTCATCCTCGCTGTGGTTATCAATCTGACCGTTGACGCTGCCGTTGCTGTAGGCACTCTGCTCACAGATGTATCCGTTGGCGAGAGTCACCTCAGTGTCCTGCGCAGCGTACAGCTCGCTCTGGCTCCCGCCCAGAATCTGCCCTCTGGTCAGAGCATCCCCTTGATCAGCAGCAAATCTCTGCTCCTGGTCAGTACCGTTCTCTTTACTTGCATCCAAATTTTCTTTGCTACTTGACAGTTTGTTTTTACCCAGCTGGGGTAGCCGCAGACGCCCTTTACCTCTTCCTAAAGTCCTTGGGCTACTATTTGGGCTACTGTTTTTACTAGAAGGACAGCTGGTTCCACTTTTCCTCCCCAAAGACGGAGATGCTAAAACAGAAAACATGTGGACTACTAAGATAAGTAAACAGATAGTCTAGATTTAAAGTTTGTTTGTTTTTTCTAATAACCAAACATTAAAAACCAGTTTCGCTGCAACTTCTGAGTAGTATATAAAAGCAAAACTATCTTTGCCTACACAAATATAGTTGTGTGTGGGTTTTTTTATGGTAAAGCTTCTCTAAGCTTTCCAGGACAAGCAACAACAGCAACGAGCAATGCAAAAATAAGTGCAGTGCTTTGGCCAAAGAAGCATAAAAATTCTGTTCAAGTTTCCTCCGACCCCCTGAAAATCTCAGTGTTGACTGGAATTTTCTGCAATTATCACCTACCTTTGATATTATTCAAGACAGTAGTGTTAAGGGAGGATGGGCTTCTGTTCAGCGTATCTCCTTCTTCTGGTGTGTAAGTGATCTGCAGATCTGTTTTCCTCGGCTCCCCTTGGAGAGTCCGTGGTTCAGGAAGGCTGTCAACCTGGAGTGTTAGCTGCTTTCTGTGAAAATGACTTGGATCCCTTTGTACCAAAAAGGCACTTGGGTCAAAACTTTCTCTGGGAAATTTAACAATTTTCTGAGATTTTATCCAGCGGCCATTTACGAACTGAAATCTTTTCAGGTGAATGATCTGAGGAGAAACGTGTTAGAGAAAGTTAAAGGAGGACAATTACATCACAGTGAATAATGTCACTGTTTAAAAATAACCTTTCCCAACACACGCATTTTACCATATGCTAACAAAACCCAGTAACCGTGCTGTATGTGACAACTGGGACTTTGGGATCAAACCGATACAACATGGAACTGCTATTTCCATGGGAAAATGATGGAAAAAGTTGCTTCAAGTCAGTGATCAGCACTGTGCATTTTCAGTAGCTACCAAATTCGAAAAGCAACAAATGCAGGTGTTACACAACTAGACAAAAGATCACGTTACCGGAAAGGCTGCCTAAGTGTGAATTCTGAACAGCAGAACAGATGACACTGAATGCAAAACACCACCATTTCCTGCAACGTAGCAGCTATACGGTTTCTAAAGGCTTTCAGGATTGTTTTCTTTGCCTCCTTTGCAGAAATGCACAAAGCAAACTAAGTCAATACCTGCTCTGAGACTGTGAACAAAAGCAAATCATCTTACTCTGAACAAGGAGACATATCTAGCAATTCAAATTTCTGATCAATGTACTTTGCTTTTGTTGCTGTAGAGGAAAACTACACAAGATCATACCAAAATAGGGGGAAGTCTCCAAAGATCCAGTTTTTTGGTGGCCAGACAATGAGTCTTGCATTTGGAACAGTAGTACATCTCGTCCTCCCCCAGTTCTTCCTCACTGGTGAAGGCTCTAAGACAGCTGTCCAGATTGATGGGCTCTGCTTGAGCTCGTCGGCTTTGTTCAACACTTTCATGTTCTTCTACAATCTAAGGTGAGATAAAACTGTCTCTGACTTGGAAACATACACAAACTGCTCAGAGGAAGGCTCTAGTCACAGTATCATACAAATAACATTACATATTTACTTGGGACTAAAGATAAAATCTAAATGCACTTGTTTCACCAGAAATCTTATTTTGATTTTTAAAAGGCAGACACACAAATAAAGCACTGTCCTTATTCTGGGGTTCTGCTTACAAATTATCCATAAAGCATGAGTTTATAGATTCAACTCCTATGGCTGAACAGCTATTCTAGATTAACTCAGCTACAGCATAACCTTTAGGTATGTTTTGTTGACTCAAGGAGGAAATAGGCTTACTCATGCATAACTGTTCATAGCACTGGTGCGCTTAGAAAATGTATCAAATTAACATATTTCATAATATATTGTAGAGGGTAGATCAAAAACAACTCAGAATAGACAGAAAACATACTGCTGTGGTTTCTTAAACCCTTCCCTTCCACAGTACAGTGATGTAAGAGGTCTGACATTACAACACAAATTTATCCATAATATACTGTTCAACAGTTACTGACTTCAGCTCAAGAGAAAACGGACAAAAGCAGCGTGAACTGCAAAAATAAATAAAAAAGGGGTAAAATGGGCTGTGCTTCAGAGCTATCAACAAGGAACAAAGGGTTTGCATGGAGATTTTACCCGTTCTTGCGACGTCTGGTAGCGCAGATGGAGTGCTGTTGGATCCCAGTCTACAGCAATGTAAGCATTCCCAACACAAGCTCTATCTTCTGTGCACTCAATTTTACAGCCACGGCAAAATCTAAATCAAGATTACATGTGTAAGTAAACTGTCCAGTACATTTTACACTACTTCACACTCCAGTTCTGCTCCTTATTTTGTAACATATGCACCCTTCAAGTTTCAGGCCTTGCCTTTATTGTAAGGGAGGCATTATTATAAAGCAAGGGTCAGTGTCAGTTTGGTGGTTTATGACAAAACTTTAATAGACATGAGAAGTTGAAGCAGTTGGGTGAGCTCGACCATCTAAGCACGTATAATGCTGACCAAGCCTACCTTGTTTAGGGAAAAACCCACACATGCTTCCAGGGTGAATTTCTTATTGTCCATTTCAGTTCTTACTCTTCAAGTGGTACAAAACCCAGTAAGGGTAGATCACTTACATCTAAAAGTTTGGTTTTGTATGAAAGCCCCACAAATGACACAAATATTGACACATGTGCCTGCATACATACACACAGAATTCTGTAAGGGGTTAAGAGGTTTCTGATAATCTTACTTCTGTCTCCTAATTTAAAGTTTCTGTCAGCAGAGCTTTCAGCTCTCCAAGTAATAAAGGCTATACTGCAGGCAAAGTCTGCCATGTGAGAGCTTGGGATAAATTAGATTCTAGATTCTTATTGTTTGATATTACCTCCGAAGTATGAAACATCACAAACCCATTACCATAAATTACATTTCTGCTGGAAGGAATCACTCCCTTACATCTAAAAAGGACAATTTACCTGTACCATGGACACCAAGCACAAGAATTTCCATCCTTCTGAACTACCCTCAGGGTGAATGGATACTGATACCCCATGCTGTCATCACTGAAACAGAAGAGAACACAACACAAAATAGGAGCACTCACCCAGATTGCCAGTTACTTTCCTTCATTATACTTGCTCAGTTTACTTTAAAATAGAAAAACAACCTATGAAAAAAAAAAACCCTCCAATATTATACTTTTGAGTAGATTAAGCTATTAAAGCAAGACCTGCCTATACATCACCTAAATTTGTCAGATATACTTCATTATCCATCACTGGATGAGAAGGAATCAAGCAATTTGTGTAAAGCCAACCTTGAAGTGCAGCTAGAAGGTACACCACATTTAACTGTATTAAAAAGGATTAGAAGCTATTTTTAATTATTGCCATTATTAAATTGCAGGAATCTAAAACGGCTTCTTACAAAAATAGCCCACTAAATGGAGTCTGCAGGCAGAAAGCATTCGGGGTAAAAGCACACACAATCATTCCTACAGTTGTTGACATTTAAAGCTTAATTATAGATTAAAAAGCATATGTTCCTCCAACAGAGGCATTATGAGAAGCCAAAACTGATAAAGATGAAGAGGAAAATCGTTTTAAATCTTGCGAGTCTAAGCTGCCGCATTATGCAACGGAACTCACCAGTCCTGCGCGTGATTACTGGCTTCCTGGGGCGGGAGGGGGCTGGCCAACCTGGACACCTGGATCCACACCGCATCATACAGGTCTTTCTTCCGCGTGTGAACTGTACAGGGCACAATGAGTGGCATTCCAAAGAGACTAGGACGATTCTTCTGAGATGAAAGAAAATACAACTCTGTCCGCATCTGTGTATGGGAAATAAGAGAATGACTCAGATGAGTATGCATTAGTTCACGTTACCGTAATTACTAGGATGCTGACCTTACTTATTTCAGGCTTTAGCAATTAATGTAAACCATTCGTGCTATTAAAAGTACTCCATTTCAGCAAGTTTTTCCAATATTAAATGCTGTAAAATGTGATCATTAACCTAAAACTTTTTTTTTTAATTTTAAATATTATGGCAACGTTATTTAGGCATCAGGACACATTAACATAAGTCTGTATTTCAGCCATGTACAATATTTTATATTTCATGTGATGCATACTTTTTACTTTTCCCACCACACAGTGATATTCTAATGCAGACACACACCTAATGATGCCAATACTTATCCCCAAATGACCTCTACTCTAGGCAAGCTAATGCTTGCTGGAGAAAGAATCTTTACGTCTAGAGGAGGCATTACAGACTTGCATACAGCTTATTCCAAGCAGACAAACCAACCTTCATGCTACATCTCCCATGTACAAGAGAGATTTAACAGGCTGACTTAATGAACAGTGAATAGCTACCACCTTGCATCAGTGTAATACAATTAACCCTTTCCATTGATAAGATCCTGGGATAGCTGCCACAAACAATTTTTACTGGTTTTTAAGCTGTGCAGTTAGCAGCTTGCAATGGCTCAAAAGCATCATACCAATCACTGATGAGATTCAGCAAAATACGAATCAAGGTAACAGTGCAAATAGTGGTTAGTGGCCAGCACTTGAGAGAATAAAGGAAAAAAGCCTCACACAAACACAAAGAAAAGAGGGTAAAAGTTAAATGGCCTACTGGTCCACACCCACCAGTCTCTAAATGTCAACACACTGTAAAGCCTGGACCCAGAGCAGACAGAATGCGTGGCTATTTGAGGTATTCAGTCATCCAGCTCTGACATTTAGAGTTCAACTTAACTACAGATGCTTTTACTAGTAGTTCATGCTAACAGAACGACCCAGGAATAGACTATATATCTTCACTCAGTTTCCATATAAGAAATAAGGCTTTTCCACTTAATGGGAAAGAAACGCATTTCTAGTAGCTCCTGTAATGAGATATTTTTTCTGCTTAAAGAATCTGGAACATTTAATCAGGGAGTTAGCAAATGCCCGGGTATGCATCTCAGCATTAAAGAACTGGGAAGCACGCCAGTACTAAGGAAAGAAAAATACCCCAATATTAGACAGTATGATTTACATTTACAAGAGCTGTGCTTCTGTAGGACTTGGTGCTCACTTAAGAGCAAACTGTGTTCCCGCTCCCTCCTCTTAAGAAATAAAGATTAATTTATCATATGAATATGATAAAAAATAAAACCCTTGCTGACCTTCTCTCAAAGTGTGTTATGCAAATGCAAAATCCACTAACCATCTTTCTGTGGACTGCAATGATGTAGCCCGTACACGGACTATCCGAAAGCGAGGGCACGTGACCGTTGAGAGCCCAGCTGGCAAGGTTATGCTCCGTTCCACATGGCACTACAGTATTTGGCATTCCATTTGGAATTAGGGGTGGTTTAAGAAGGTCCCCGTTCATCATTATGTTGGGTGCTCCATTAGCTGATGGCCCTGTTGAGACATCTGTAGACAGACAATTACATTCATGATTACCTACAGTAACCACAACTGATCACCAGATTGTTACCCTTTCCATTCTGTTCAGTGCATTTCATGAAACGTCTTCTACTCTCCTTAAGACCAACATCTAACCTTTCACTGGCCCACAACTTTGCAAAGTCAGAGCATGCAAGTGCAAAAAATAACAGAGGTGTTTACACCCAAACACAAACCCACAAACAATAAAACCAAAACCATGCTTCCAATTTTCAGTATGTCCTGCCTCAGAACCAATCCACAAAGAATAAAATATTTTGAGTGTTTCTTGTGTCTTAGCTAGGGTTATAAATAGTATATAGTGATCTTCAGACTACTGTCCTGGGCATGATCCTAGAAGGATGACAGACCATCAATAGATACTGAGACTGCTCACAGTTGCTCTGTGGATAAGAACTCTTCATTTACTTGCCTTTTCTTTAATTGCCACTGTTTGCTTATTACCAAGACGTAAGGTTTTCTCCTGAATTTCTCCAGTACTTAAGCACTGTGCATTTTAAATGAACAGGAACATAAATACGTTTGCTTTTACCTGTCTGCACAGGACTTGATGCTGATGTAGGGGATCCTGGAATTGGTATTTCAAATGCACACAAAAACCCACTCACTGATAACCGGACTTTCTGGTTGTCTTGAGGAAAATTCTTCAGTAAAAAAGGAAGAGTTAGTCAGACATGTATGTACTTCTATCTGTGACTCCCAACACGGGTTGTTCTTTTGAGAACAGTGTATCTGTCAGCTCATCTCTCCCTTCCCATCTGCTTTTTTACACCTTACTGGAAGGTAAAAGGGACCCAAGCACACTGCTTCACAGGTCTCTGCAGCAAGACCTGAGAGAGTTGTTAATGGTTCTTAAAACACACTTAGGAGCACCTAGTTTCAAGCAGTTGTAATCCAGTTCAATGACAGCATAAAAACCCATTAAAATATATATATATATATACACACACAAACATACACACTAAAGAAGTCATTATTTATGCCTCCCACGTCTTGACAGTGTTTAAGCTCATCAAAGCACTCAAACTGGAGATTACCTGAAGTTTATTTTATCCTTTCCCCCCCCTAGAAGTATCATTAGTAATCAATTCAATTAAACTTCTGCAAGCTTCTACATGACTATTAATTTTGTTAACAAGGGATTTATTTTAGTTCAGTTTACTTGGATTTTAAATCTATTTAAAGCAAACCAAATTATGATTTAAGAACTAAATAAAAGTTCACACAGAGATAACAGTAGTCTGACTTTTTTTGTTTAAATTACTTCACAGTTCTTTTAAGCAAAGCTTAATGTCAAAAAGAACCAAGAAATATCCCACTGTACCCAAATAACAGACAAAAATACCAAAAGTACATTGCAGCAATGATTACTTTTTTCCTCCTTACCTTTATATTGGAGCTATGCACTTCTGCAAGTAGAATCTGTTCTGGTTTTAGCCCACAAAGTTCACTTAACTGTTTTTTCAAACCTGTATACTTTTCATCCATGTTCAATCTCAGGCCATACCGAACAGGAGTAGTACCATCTAATTTAATTACTTTAAAGGGAAAAAGAAACACACTGGTCAGCGAAACAAGGAAGTTTTAATGAGAATAATACATTACATCTACTTAGAAAGCATTTCTTTTCCCCCACTCGGAGATATGACTTATTGTTTTTAATCAGTCAATTTTCAAGGTCATTTCTCCTTTTACCTCTTTCCCAACAATGCACATGTTCTTCACAGCATAGTTCACGACCCATGAAATATTTCTTGTTTGTGTATTCCCAACCAGCCCTTCTTTTTCATTCCAGGCAGATTTAGGACAATCTCCACAACACAGTGAACAGAAGAAAAGTTCTCAGAAACTCCATTTCACATGTTTCTGCATGAAGTCCTTTAGTCAAGACTGAAAATGGGACATCTATCCTCTGTTTTTAAAGGTTTTATTATACTTTTATTATAGCACTGACAAGTTTATAAGGAATCAAACACTACTGCTCACCTGTGATTTCTAGGTGCATGTAGCTGTCCATTGGCAAAGGCAAGGATAAAAAATTAAAAGGGTCAAATCTAACACTTATATGTCCACAAGTTTTACATTTCACTTGTGACTTCAGCTGCCCGTGAAATAAATCTACAACAATGGATCTGTTTCTTCTCAGATGGTTTTCCCAGGCCTAAAATGAAGTACAAAAAAAACAAAACTAAGTTAGAAACTGAAAGAAGTAGGACATGCTGGAAGACTCCAAAGTCTCATTGGCCTATGGAAGTCAAATTATTGCTACAGAAGTTGTTTACAAATTTCCAATAGAGAATATTTAGTTTAACATGAGCAAAGACAAGTGGTTTCATTTAACATAACAATCAAGTTATAACATAATTTAAAGTACTTCTGAAAGGATCAGCACGTATCTTAAACAAATTTGATACTCCATAATTCTAAGAAGTTATTCAAAATAACTGTGAAGTATCATCTTTACACCTTTAATATAATCCATAAAATTCATTTTCAGCTCAAAGGTGAAACTGACCCCTCAAAATCACAGATCTGACAAGTTCCAAATGACAGTACAGTTCTGAAAGAGTACTGCCACAGACAGCTTCACAGCTTAGGAGCATAAGGGAAAAAAACCAAACAAACCAACAACCACAACAAAAAAAAAACCCCAATGAAATAGCAAACAAACCAACCCCAAACTCAAAAATTTTAGCCCATACCTCTGCTGCTACTTCCCAGTCAGGTCGACCGTCACTGTCTTTCAGTTCAACATACGGCTTATCGTGAACTCTGTTCAAATCCTCATGAAGACCATCCAAAAGAAAAGCCAGAAGCTCCTGTGAGTCTTGCTGTTGAAAGCCATTAAATCTTGGAGCGTATTTTGCTATCGTCCACTACAAAAAAAAGCCAGAAAGTTATTTAACATCATAAAATACCAGTTGTAGCAATGTATCAAAACATTGTAGACAATATATGGGCCGAAATTCCATGGCCAAGAGTTCAAGATAACCCCCTGTTCTTTCAGAACAACAGACCATTTACAGGCAAATGCGTCATCTTTTGTTCTTAGCGCGGGCTATAAAAGCCTCATCTTATACCACAACCTCTGACTCATATCAAGCAATTCCTTTGACCTCACAACCACTGAACTATGATTATATTCTGCAGAAAGCTGCTCAAGTCCCAAGCACCAGGACTGATGAACCCTGGCCTCCTCCAGACGTGCATCTTGCCCCTTCACAACCCCTTCCTGAACATCTCCACTGCATTCCTTACAGGCAAGAAAACAAACTCTATGACCAGCCTGCAGTAATATATTTGATGAGCGACTGCCCAGGATATGGCCATTGGTTTCAAAGTCAACTTAAAACATGTGAAATAGATGTCCAAATTTCCTTCCCTTTCCTCTAGAGGAGATACTGATTTGAGTCCCAGAGCCATTACAATACAGGTAACGTCAGGAAAAAAGACATTAAAAGATTTCTGCTATTCAAAATATTCGTGCTTTCCACCTTTCAATCACACACATCACAGAATTACCCGCAGCTTTAACGGTGCTATGTTCTTTTGAGTTCCACTCCACAACTCCTGAACCAAATCCCCATAGCATTTGGCCATGTGCCCTTTCATTCCTATTGGATTTGTCCTAGAAAAAAAAAAGAAGTGATTAATACCATACTAAAATTTAAATAAAGTTCAAACATGGGGAAAAACAAGGAAGTGCAAAGGCTTGTTGCTGAACTGTTTTAACACCGAGAAACAAAAGAGGTTGTATTTTCATGTATCTAATCCTGTATCTGCTGTATAACAGGTTGATAACACTGAATTTAAAAGGATTCATTCATAGTATCTACTTTTGAATGCTGAAACTCAGTTTGAAGAAATGCTACAGAATCTAAAATGTTCTCAACTAGAAAATCACCTGTTAAGTTCATAAAGATGTCTTCCTGAGATGAAATACCGTGTTAGAGGTTGGGTATTACTGACACACTGGATACTGGAGTTCATGAAGCACGTGTTACCCAGATTGCTTAATCCAGTAGCACCCTTTTCAGTAGGAACTGAGAAAAAAGAAAACATGATTATACCAATTGTGCAGATATGAAAAGTTCAGAATGGTGTATCAGTGAAGCTAAGAATCTGATCTTTTCTCAGGAACCAATTCAATGTAACCTGCTCCCAATTATGAGAATACAGGCAGCATAGATGCAACAAAAGACCAGCCTGTTCAAAATATCTGCTGTCTAAATTCTACTTAACTGAAATTAAGGTAATTTGTTGGATCTTATCCACCACGGACATCAGTACAATCCATACAAACTATTTTCAGGTAAATAATTATGGTACTGAAATTTCTGGATTAATCTGCTAAAATCTTGACTACTCCTTACCTTAAAAAACCCCAAGATATTAAACATAAAATCCAGCATTTGCTATGTACCATTTGCTATTCCTGCATCTGAACATCTACAAATATATCTATTTATACATCCAACCCTCTCACATTTCCAGCATCTAAGTTAATAAAACATAAAGAAGAAGCAAAGCAGCAAAGGCATAAAAGACCTCTTCAATGTTAAGAGAACCTACATTAAAAAGAATTGTTTCAACATAATATAGCCTCTAGATTTTTTTTCTTCTCATTGTAATTCAATTACTATGCTGAAACACTTACCTTTATGTCTGTCTATTTTACTGCTGTTTGCTATAAAAGACATCTCTTCTGGCCAGCTCATGTCTTTGTTTCGAACTAGAAAGAGATACGGTATAAGGACTTCTTATTTGTTACCTACTCCAGAGATCTTATACAGCTGAAGAGGTTTAATTAACATTTTCTAATATTTAATTGAGATTAGGGCTTGCTTATTTTTAGTTGTTATTTTTGCTAGTCTTCATTTCAATGTTTCCAATCATTACTGGAAATCATTCTAATACTGGCACGATTCCAGTCAAGCCAGTAACATCTTCAGAAAGCAGCCTTGAGATTGCGTTCCTGTTGGGTAACAAATTCTTCAGTACTTATTCTAATACTTAATAAGGAGCCCCCAGATTTGAACAAATCTGTTCACTTATGAGCAACCGCTAATATCTGCTGTTGTTATGAACCAAAAAAAAGATTCCAGTGTATTTTAAAGCAGGGACAAACAAAATGGAAGCTTTCCTCAACCAGCTTTACCACCACCCCTCTGTAGGACCCCTCTGTGAACCTCTGTCTAGAGCCACAGAGCAAACTGGTTTTAGAGAACTAGCCTATATATTTGTGTACTTTGGGCACTGACAGAACTGGGTACTACACACAATTGATTAACTATATATATATATATATACACACACACACACTCTGCTAAAACTATTCATTTTTAGGGTGTAAACCAATTGTAGGCCCTTTTTATACCTTCTATTACTAAATGCTGCTCATCTTGGATTTTAAGATACTCCAGCCTGTGATCCTCATCATCCAGCAAAGTAAGATAGTTCTGCAGGAGAAAAAACACTTCGTATAGTTATTACTTCTAGATTTAAAACTCTCTGAGGGTATTTTAATCTCACAGCAATGAAATCGAAACAGTATTAACAATTCCTTCACAAAAATGAAAGCACTAGTTTCCTACCTATAATAAATATAGCAGTTCACTGATCTCCAGAAGCATTGAGTTCAATGCCTTAATTTTATGAGGTATATCTTTAGAATGAGAGAATTACACACACCTAAGGATTTGGAGGAATATATCCTGCTTGTTCATTGCGAGTTGTGTTCACCACACATTTGAAAAAGACCCTGAATGGCTGCTGGCTTCTGTGCCAACAGAAGAAGATGACAGCATCATGCATGTCAATGAAGTAATATGTTTTTATTTCCATTCAGAACGGTTTCTAGGAAACTTCATATCAAGTCTTTTCCTAGGTCAACCCATTGACAATTTTTTCAATACATGACAGGAAAATTAAATGTTTATCAGCCTCTTAGGAAAACAAAAGATAAGTTTTCTGCGTCATTAACACCAAAATCTATATTTCACTGCTTGGAGTGCACAAAAAACTCTACAAAACAAGTGGCGAGACTTTTCCAACCTGGGCAGTTAAACTGCAAAGGAAACTTACATTCACTATTTTTTTTTTTCCCGTGCAAGTGTATTTAATAGTTTCTAGAAAACAGTAAGATATACAAAACCCAATAGCTGATGAATAACAGAGAAAGAGTCAGAAAGCCCAACATTACCTCACTATTGTATAACCAGAGGCGCATATCTTCTTCTTTTATACGTAGCCTCTGGGAGAGATATTCGTGGATCTCTTTAATTGTTTGCATTCGACTAAAGCAGCCAGTGTAAGCCAACACTCTTTTTAAAGGAGCATTTGGTGAAGGTACATTCCCTGGATACACAATCATAAGAAAAGGGGTAATAAACAATGTATGTATCCATAGGCCAACTGAAATCAGATCAATAGCAACTTATACACCACATATACTACAAGTACGTGTTGTGAAAAAAAAGTACACAGTTCCACTGCTCTCGTTTGTGGGTAAAATAATGAGTTAGAACAAAAGGTAGTTGTGACTAACCCTATGGGACAACAAAGTCACTATCACAAAGAGGATAAAGCCACCTTCTTGCCCAAATCGACTGGAAAATTGCTCCCCTAAGATTCTCATAGAAAATAAATAATTTAGAAGTTTTAAAAGACTGGACTACATTTTTTTTTTTCCCCCTCTTGAAGACAGTTTCAGAGACAATGGAAAATTCCAAAATAAAGCACAAATTTCATGAGAATTTTCATTCTGATAAAATACTCTAAGTGAAAAATAAGGTCAAAAATATCAGTCTGACTATTCTTGGAAGCAGCATTACCTTGCTTCAGCTCTTCTATGAAGATGAATGCTGATCTGTGAAGATGAAACCAGCCTGGCAGTTTCATAATAAAAGTATTCTTAGTAACTAAATTCCTCAAAACTTTTTCTGTGACGATGCCTAGGATTTTCAACAGAATTTCTCAACAATCTCATGTTTACAACACAAATTAATACCATCAGTTGAGACTGTTGCTCTTTTCTATAACATGAACTCATCATTAAATAAAATATTTGCACAAGAGATGAGAATAACTTTACATGATTTATTTTTTGACCTTTAAACTTTGGAAGTTTCCTACTCCTCACAGGAGTCTGCAACATATTCAAGAAAAGCTTTTATTATACAACTGGGCAACTGCATTACTTAAGTAACCAGAGAAGTGACATTGTTCTACTCTTAGTATCTAACAATTAAAATAAAATATATAGTACCATATGAAAACATGCAATTTGACAAGACAGTAAAAATATAATCATCCTAGAAATCAGCAAAGCATCAGTTTTGCTTCAGTACACTGAGCAAAGTACTAATTTATTTTTTTAAGAAAACAAAAAAAGCATTTTCTGAGATTAGGGATCAGAGGATTAGTTGTAAGATTACAGCAAGAAAGCACATTTGAAAACTCAAAAAGATTAATAACTGATTGGACAAATAAATTAGTGCGGAGCAAAATAATTCCGAATCAAGATCAAATTTGGCACGTCAGAAGATTCTTTTTATTTGAATTTGGGCATTTTAGTATGTCCAAACAAAGCAGTTTCCATTTTATTAGGTCAAGTAGGAAAAAGTGAATTTAGGCAGCAGGCAGTTTCTGTAGCGGAACTCGATCAAGCAGGCAGCCGCTAGCTACGTGTTAAGTTTTAGGTTCTACCAAAGCAGTGAGAAGTTGAGCATCTGCATGAGATTGATCAACACAGGCTAACACTAGCAAGGCTAAAAGATTTAATTTTCAGTCATCAGGTGAGCCCGTTGCTGGGCATCTCTTACTGTGGATGCATATGTGTATCCACACGTGAGTGAACAGCAGGCATTTGTCCCGACCTATCGTGCAAGGGAAGGATGCAACCGTGCGTACGAATGGGAAGCTAAAACCAAATCCTGCAACACTTCCCAGCTGAAACATGAGACTGCAATCTAAAGATGACTCTTAGAGCCCATTACGTGTACAATCTTTGGGTGAGCGTTGCCACCGAGCTTCCGGCACGCTCATCTTCGCTGGATGTTTTCGCTTTCAACGGAATTTTCTGAACTGCAGCAAATAATCATCTTCATAGTCCATTAATTCAATCGCTTTCTAAAGAGTATGAAATAATTCTGGGCAATAAAGCCTAGCTGCCTAAGTAACTCGGAACCAGTTGGCTGAACAATGATTTCATTTATTCTACCAGGGTACGACCAGATCCACGCATCCACCCCACTGCACAGATGCGTCTGTCCTACGGCTACAGAATGAGCTACCAACAGGATTCATCCCATCTCCCTTCTCAGCTGCTCAGCGTACGCAGCGCTCGTTTCTCGCTCGCAACTCACCAATCTATTTGCGGTAACTACGCGACTTAACTGACTCCACGGCAAACGCACCCTCACGCCTCTTCCTTTCCAGAGGAGACAGGAGGAAAGCCTTTCAATCTTTACCAAACGCTGATTGGGCCTTACAGTTGATTAGCTGGTGTACAAGCACAGCGGCAGCAAGCTGTGGCTCTCGCTTTCTGAGAAACTGCGCGCTCGTATTCTTGCTGCATTCTTAAGTTACCTCTAGGTAAATGCTGAGGAAACATTCTCAGGCTCATCATACCCATATTCACCCAGATGTTGGACTGCTGAGTTCGAGTGGCAGGCTGCTGTCTCAGGAAGAGCAGGTAGCGAGGAAACAACTCCAGTTCAGGCACGTTTGTTTTGCTGTTTTTGATCACCTGCGACAGATGTTTGAGACAGGTTTTAGAGACTGCTGGTCCCTAGGTGAAGGAAATCCCAATGGGAACAGGAAGACTGAAACAGACGGTGGAAAAAATAAACTGTGTTTTACTAGGAGATGAGAAATCTTTTTAATTTCTTACGGGGTCTTCGGCAAATATCCACAGGAGGAACAATTTACTGATTTCTAAGCCCCTTCTGAAGCTTGGTCATTGCAGAGTGTCAAAAGCAAACCCCTTATCTAGTGGAGCACAGACTCCTGTACCACACCAGGGAGAGAACATTTTTACAGTTGCTGAAATATATGTGAATCTACAAGGAACCTCATTAATTCTGCTCAATGGATGATTCTGTAGTGAAGTTTCACAAGTGTTGAAAAAACACACATGCTGAATAAGACATTTGTTATGAACTTTTTGAACTATAGGATTGAATTAAAACATTCATGTTGTAAGAACAGACCAAAACTTAATTTTTTTTGCATTTTGCTGTGATGACAGGAAAAGCTGAAATTACCCCAGAGTGTGACTTGCAGCTTTTCAGTCACCATTTTGACAAAGAGTTTGCTATCTAGATCCACCCAAATGGAGACACACACAAACAACAGGAATGTGCACTATTACTGTGACCACGTGAAACAAAAGAAAACACTCTGGCTCAAGTTATGAGAAGCAATATAATGCAGTGAAGTGCCACGGCACTGAACTTCAGTTACAAGAAAAACAACAGTGATGACATTTTTCTGGAAGAAACAACATTATAGTCCCTGCTGCAGGGTGGGAGATGGGAACGCTAAGTGCCTGTACACATGGCTGCAAGGAATCAAATGGTCTTCAAGAATTCGAGTGTTTAGATGACTAAGTGTCAAAATATTCTGTAATTAGGGACTAAAAAGCTACAGTTTATACATATATTATTGATATTTTTTTGCAGACAGCATACCCAAAGTGAAATTCTCTGATTCTGAATAGAAGTCTCTTTACTAATGACCCTATTGCAAAAATCTCAAGGACATGAGTTTCTGTGTAAAGAGATGTGGCCTTTTCTGGATCATGAAAGGTGTTTGTTTCCATGGAGAATGTGTGGGAGCAGGGTAACAGAAGGCAGTGATTTTTCACTGTAAAATAATTGCTAGTACTATGTCTAACAGACCAAATCGTCAAAACTCATACAACTGCTTCTCTCCTATTTGTGACACTGAATATTTGTGACACCAACCCCCTAATCTCTACTGCTGCCATCAAAAAAAATCCCCTCGCTTCCTTTTTTTTAAGTGTAGCTCTTACAAAAGACTACCTGACACAGAATAAGTCAAAGAATAAATATACTCAATAGAAAGTTTCAGACCAAATTACTTCAATTTTTCTTGCCTCTAACACCAGCCTACTTTTTTTATGAATTCACTATTAATAATTCAAGGCATGCCAGCTTTGGCTCCAAATAATTATGACCCGTTAATCGTTCTGCAATATTACACACAGAGAGACAGCTCAACAAATTGTGAGTAAATCGTATGATTCAACAACAGCCATTGGTATATAATTACTGCTTCTCTTTCAGAAATAACTGCTGCCCTTTTAACTGCAATCAAAAAAAAATAATCTCATTGGGACAACACAGATTAATTATTAGTCCACTTACTCAATTTCATTTTATATCCACAACTTTCTACCCTTGTCCATTTCTGAGACTGCTTTTTCCCAGCTTGCTCTTCAAGACTTTTTATTGAGACTCTTCATTTTGGATGAAGAGGGAGACGACCATAAAGGATTACCTTGTGCAACTGGCAGAAGCTTGGACCCATGAGGTTGTTTATATTATCTCGGTGGTTAAGGCAAACAAACAGTGTCTATAATCACAACTTACCGGCCTGGGCAAGGACAGATTTGCTCCATACCAATGGTAAAGTGCTCTCCAAACTGGTTCTGGTACCATTATGTAGTCCTTTCCTTCAATCAACTGTGGAGATCGTTTCAATCTTCCACCCTCCATTGTTAATGATGCAGCCTTTAAACAAAAAGGGATTTTGTCAAAGCTCAAGCAGAAAATATAGTATATTGCTCCAACCACTGTAGTTCATAAACAGAGAACACTTTTTAATTATTTAAAACCTTTTAAGTAGCAATTAGCAACTGCTTTTCACACTGAAAGATGGTATTTAAATGTAACAATAATTAAAGCTCAAGTTTCACTGTTTACTATTTCTCTAGAAGGTTGTCCAGAATAAAATTCATAGTATTAGTTTCTACCTTGTGTCACCTACTCTGACAACTTCAGATCCTGTGTAGAGAAATCCAATCCATGCTCATCATTGATGGTGCTGGTCTGTGTTCTATGTTTTGTTTGCATGAATACTGGAAAAACTGAGGGTTTTTTTACCATTTTGTTAACTCTCTTCTGTTTTTATGCAACAGTAATGAACTCTTACACTTAGATAAACACTGAAATGTTTAAATATGAAATTATTTTACATTTAAACCTGAAAGTTTTTTTCATTGTAAGTTTTGTTCAAAAGCATTTTGAATGTTACAAACCACTCAATAGTAGCCTGAGAAGTAGACCACATTTTTCCCTCTTTAAGAGTAAAAATCCCAAATTTTGTTGTATAACAAAGCAGTATTAATTTAGAATTAAGCCATTAGCTGAAAAATAAACCAAAAACCAACACATAAAAAGCTGTCAAATATACTACAGGATACTTTTCCTATATTCACATGACTCAGATGCACTTACCTTCACTGGTTCTTGTGTTACTAGGGGTTGGTTATCAATAGCTCCTGGTTTCTGAGGATTAAGCTGTAGCAAAGTATTTCCATTGGTTCCAAGGAAACACTGGTTGTTATTGTCTGAAGTATTATGCTGCCTAGCAAAACAGACATCAGACCCTGGTGTGCCAGGGTAAAGAGTATCTGTAACAGAATACAGGAAAAAAAAAGAATAAAAATCTCTACTTCAGTTCATGACTCCATAAACCAGAAGAGAGCTAAACTCTTGTATTCTTTCTTTGTAAAAAAGGCTGTTGAAGTTTGATATCCTTCACACATCTTTAAAACATACAACTCTTCCAGAGTGACAAGCATGCTATTACTCTCAGAAAAGGTAAAGAAGTGGATATATGAGATCCAAATGCCAAAGCAGATACTGACACAAACACTGGTTTGAAAACAGCCTAACTATGTTTGCTTGAGCAAACGTGTTTAGCACTTGCCTGTTGTCTGCATGTCTGAGTACCGAACTCCTGAAAACCTCACATACAAACCCAAATATATATGCAAAAATGCCTCATTTCTATTTTTTCTGCTTGGAAAGGCAAATGTTTTTATTCTTACAGAACCTCCTTTGGCCATGCAGAACACTAAATCTAAATTTCAGGTTACAAAAGAAACCCCAAGAAAACCTTTAATCTAAAATTTGTCTCTCTTCCTGCCCTTCCTCTACCTCCAGCAATCCTTATCCCCAAACCGAACACAGTAATTTACCTATTTAAACTTAAGTTACAAGTTTAAGATACAGATTTTTAAAATATCAGACACAGCATTCAGCTGCCTTATAAGAAAAAAACCCAACATCTCATATTCTCACAATCAATGACTGGAAATCATAACCAAAACCTCTTCTTTCACAAAGATGATTCTAGAATCTGCATAAACACAGTTAGATCCCATGCCCTGTAAAACTCTAAGTATGCTTTTCCTAATTCTTTCTCTGCTTCTTTCCTCTTTGTAGTATCTGAGCTCATCCCACTGCAAGATATAGTACAATATTAACTAGGTATGAGCTAGAAACAACTTAATGTGAAGTAGGGGGGGGAACCAAAGCAAAAGCAAAACAAACCCCAACACTCAGAAAATAAATGGCAGAACAAAAACCATCTTGAAAAAAATTCCAGAAACTAATCATAGCATAAAAGATGAAGTGCTGTTTGAACAAGGCTGTGTCTTGTTTATCCACCACAGACTAAAAAATCCTAGTAATTCAGCAATGTCCCCACGTAGGCCACTTCTGCAATCTAAACTGCGCTATCTTCTCGCCTGGAGGAATCCATGCAGTATGCAGTTTTCTCAAAACCTGTTCTACATTAAACCTCCAAGGAAATAAGATGTTATGCTTACTGCTGCTAGTAGTCTCTGAGGCTTCTGATGCAGTAGAAATATTATCTGAAAACTTTTCTTCTGTTGCACTGAAGTAATTAAGACCTCCCATTTTGTCTTCTCCCTGTTCTGAAGTATTGGCTGCAGCCGCTACGAGTGAATTCTTACCTCCACTCAAGACAGATGAAGGCTCTATCACAACAGGGTTTGCATCCTAGAATTGGTAGGCAAGTAGAAAAGTTAATAATACACCAACATAAAATTAGCATCAGCCAAAACAAGCACCAGAATTCACAGCTATGTGATCACTTGCCTATCACAATGGGCTCTATAGAAAAAACCCAAACAAAACCACAAAACTTTTTACATTTATTGATGTAAAATCTGAAGAATCAAACAGCAAAATTGTTAAACCAATTGAATAAATTCTTATGACAAATATAAAAATTGTAAAATACCAGAAAGATTTTTCTCTAGCTAGATACATAAAAAGACAACCATTTTAGACAGCTATAATTACAGACTATAACTATCTGAAGATTTGTGCTTGTTCGTTTTCATATGGTTAAATGAGAACAGCAAGCACGAGAAACAAAAATAACATTCTTTCCTCAAACGTGCAATATTTTCATTTTGCCTAACTTTGTTTTGAAACACAGGTCCTTTGTTTCCGTTGAAGAAACAGAATCTGGCTCACATTTAGGCAAGATAAAGGTGAAGAAAAAACCTTGCATCCCCCCAGAAGTATAACTTGCCAAGTACAGACAAGATGTAAGAAGTATCCCACCCAATTTACAGCACTAGTCACAACAAGAAACAATAATAAATGTGAAAACAGAAGAAAAAGGGAATTAACTGAGCCTTAGAGAGGAAAAAAAGGAAAATCCATCCAATGAACATCACTGCAACAACACTGGGAAAAGGGATGTTTCCTGTTTTACGTTGTCCCCTATTTATCACATCACTAAACACAGCATCTTGTTAAATAACAGAACTGTGCAGTAAAGCTAAAAGCATTAAAGTAAGACTAAGATGTATGTTGGAATTACAGCAATAACCTATAGAGCTTCACAGAAATTCTGAGTGTGTTCTCTGCTCATGAGGCAGACAGTGACTAATGGCATCAGGCTGTTATGCAAAGGATTAGGTATGAAATCATGTGCACATCTGAGTACTTACACTATGACAAGGATCAAATTACCTACTATTTCAGGCATTTAAGCCATCATTTCTCCAATTCATTGTGCACAAAGAATAACCCTAATTACATGGTTAGTTAATGCATACACTGCAGTCTTCTGGAATATTTTTAGTTATTTGTATTTATAAAACAACCTGAATACTTATATGATTACTTATCACTACATAAAACTCTTTTGAGAAATACTTTATTTACTTGTGCAACCTGCAAAGAACATGTATCTCCATCTCAAAAAAATGTTATTAAATAGGCTTTGTTTTGTAAAATTCATAGAAATGCTTTAACTTGAATATTTTAGTTGGAAGGTATTGAAGAGCACCCTGTAACTCTAAGGTTTTAGTAGGATTCCTTTGATTGCCATCAGGTGCTGGACTACTTCTCATCACTGCTTATAAAACAATTCTCTCCTTTATTTGTCCAGAAAATGTGCAGTGTGTATTTGGGGCTTTATTAGCAAATGAATCAGAAGACTCAAGGGAAGTACTATTGTGGGAGTGTGTTTTTATTCAAAAAAATATTTTGACATGCAGGAATGATGAAACAAAGTACAGAGATGAGTTTAATGAAATTATAGTGAAAAACTCACCATGTGACTATGATTCAGCAAAACAATTATTTTCAGCTAAGAGACAGGAGATGCTTAATTTCAAGCATTATTGGTTAAGCAGTCATCTGCTCCACACTCTTTTTCATCGACACGTTCACAAAAAAGATCTCTTATTCAGTAAACTTTGTTATTATACTTACATATTTGACGTAGTCTTTCCACTGGTTCCACCATGGCATTGCAATAAGAAACCAGTTGTGCCCTGGCTGAAGGCCATACCTGCTTTCTCTTTCTAACCAGCCTCTGCACATAAAGAATGAACAACATGAAGTATTAGTTGAAATTACCGTCCTTTTGACAACATTAACAGGTGATTTTGAAGACCACTTAAGATTCTGAGCAAAACACACACCTAATAATTTGTCCTTCCTCTTCTGGAGTGGCAGGTCGAAGCCCCAAAACTATATGACACACCTGGAAAAAGAAAGCAATTCTTGTTAAGAACTACCCCATTATGAAACCAGCATTAGGTAAACAAAAGAACGACTCTAATGGGACTTTTCAGAGAATTCTTTTTAATTATGTAGCAAGATTACCTACAATTTAACAAATCACTGAAAAAAAAAAGTAGTTTGAGCTGTGAGATTCACAACTTGTTCCCACCGTTAAGGCAAAGATACTGAGAACATCAAATGGCCCAAGACAAATTAAGGTGAACAGTAAAATGAATTTTCATCATTTTCAGGTCTGAAGCACAGGCTAGGGAAGGTGACAGCCACTGCCACGGATCAGGCAGGCAAACAGGTGTCTATGTGCTGGAGAGGGAATGAGGAATTGAGAGGACACAAGCTGTTGGAAGAGGATAAGCTAAAGGTTAAAACAACCCCACAAAATAGAAAAGGGAAAATAGTGGAGAAGTGGTTATATAAGGGACTGAAAGTAAACAAGCACATGAAGAGATGGAGGGAGAAGTTTAAAGCAGTTCAGCCACCCAGTCACCACGGAAAATGCTCTCAAATTATAGAGCATTCTCTGAATGTCTGATGCTTTGCTGTTTGGGTTTTTTTTTCCTTTTGAAAGAGAAGAAAAAGGCACCATCCTCTAGATGGCTTCCCAGCTGGGGTGGGGTTTATTCCTAGTACAAGACAGCAGTCCCAGATGGCTAATACTTCCCTCCTCCCTTCCCAGCACCAGCCCCCCGGCCTTGGCCGGTTTCCCCAGCAGCTCCCAGGCCCAGGGCGGGCGGTGGGGAGCGATGAGCAGAGGGGAACAGGCTCGGCAGGAGGCTTTGTTTCCCAGTGCAGGGAGGAGAGTCAGCTGCCTCCCCTCCCAGGCGGTTTCCACACTGGTTGCTTCTCATAGCATGATTTATAGTCTTTTCCTTATGTCTCTTTTGAGGCCATCAATTTGCATCTCAGCAGGAGATTTCTAATGACTGGTGAGATATCTTATTTAGATTTATATTACAGTGTGAATGACTATTTCACATTCTGAATAAAACAAAGGCCATTAGCTGCTGGGAAGCAACAGATTTTCCAGCACACACAACACAGCTGGCTCTGATATTTCTTCTTTAAACTCCTGTAGCACTGGGCTAGTATCAGATTCTCCATATAAACCAACCCCGCTGCAAACCAACCAATTTGTTGACAAGCTTTCCAAGGCACTCCACTCAGACTCCTTCCTTTTTCTGTCTGCAGATGAGACACAGGCTCACGACAGTTCGAATAAATGCCCAGACAAATCAATGGCAGGCTCTGCCTGACGAGAGCTCTGTTGAGCCTGCAGTTGGGGATGAGGGTGCCTCATATGATAAAGTTAGCAAAGAAAAATCAAAACAAAAATCTAAAATGAAAATGTAGCAACTGTCAGGAGAAAAAAAAAATACTGTAAAAATGAGGCCTCCAGTGAGGAAAGTGTAAAAGTCATGTGCAATCATCAAGACGTGTTTATTAAATGTTCTTTCATTCTCCCTCAATGTTGCATAGCTATTTGTTAGCTCATCAATATTAACTCATGACGGGATATTTAATGCTAGACATCTACAAATAAAAGACAGCCCTTCTTCAAAGGCTGCAGTGTAAACAAAATCTGATGCAATTAGAGACAAAAAGAATTTGCAGAACTTTCTGATATTATTCTTTTCATCTGTGGTGTAGCTGATGGCCTTGGAATACTCTACTCAGTTGCCCTGATTTTCTTGGAAAACTAAAGTTCAAAATACAATTTATAAAGCAGTCTCACGTCACAAAAAGGAGAAACAGTAGCATGGTATTCAGGTAGCCTTACAGAACAATTATATTTAAATAAAAACCCCACAACCCACACAGCTTCTCTGTAATGAAATATTTTTCTGCTACAATCTGACCCTGTACCAGATTAAGCTTCACCGGTAAGATGAGAATGGAACCCAGTGGTTCTCCTCTGCCCTCCCTGGCAGAACTGAGACTGTCACACAGGGCTGGAGGTGAATGCTAAATTAGGGCAAATCTTCAAGACTCCATTAGGATTATTATTATTTAAACTCAAAGCAACAACCTCCACAGAAAACAGGTAAGGAACAAACTGCAGCAAACGAACATACGCTTAGGGGGTTATTTGCTGCACAAAGTGAGGCAGCACTAAAATATAACTGGTTTAAGGATGTATAAAAATCTAACTCAAGCCCAATTAAAAATAAATTCAGTACACACTTAATTCTCAGTTTCTGCATCACAATAGTGATACAATACCACAGGTTTCAGGACGTTAAGAAAGCAGTGAAAGGTTCCTTAGATGGCCTTAACAGAAGAAAATACAAAGGGAGCGTGGTTGTACAGAGTTAGCAATACCTTGTCTCATTTCCTGTGTCACTTTCTTGGCAAAGGTTTGCAAGAACAACTGTTTAAGAGCACAGCCTTTTTCTAATGGAAAATAACAGTTGATACACTTGAAATTTCATTTTATAAACGTTACGCTATGTTCACTTCAACAAATGATGCTCTAGGCATCTCCATACACTGAAAAGAATAATAATCAACTAGAGAATCATTCCATCAAGGTAATGCACAAATACAAAACCACAGACCTTACTGCAGTAGACAAAACTGTGAGGATGGTGGCCAAATGCTGATGCTGCTCTTCATGGCCATGCAAAAAGCTCATGAGTTAATTACCGTAATTTTTCAAGTTTAAATTTCCTCTAAACATACCTGAAAAAGTAGATTTAAAAATTCATTGGCAAGTGCACTCTTCACACTCCATATCTGGTAGTCCTCCAGAGTGAGGTGTCCAAGCTTAGTTAAAGGGAGGAGAAGGAAAGGGGAAGGAAAAACCATCAAACCATTAATCTACTTCTACTAAAATGCTTATTAAATGCATCATACAAGGCATGACAAAGTCAGTGATTTGATAAAAATTAGCATCTACCACTCTGGTAATAAACTTTGATCCAATGCAAGAAAAAACCTCCAGTGTTAGCATAACATATGGAGCCTAGAGAACCAAAAAGCTTTGAGATTACAGAGGATGAACTATGCACAGTATGTAACCTCCGCTCCTGCTCTCCATCACTCATGTGTAGGATTCATACTCAAGTGCAACAGTCTAACTTTCTCAAACCATGACACCAGCAGAAGCAGGATTAAAACAACCTAAGACTATGATTGTCCAAATAAATGATGAGTTTCACGGCTACTCAGCTCTGAAACAATACGGTCACGTATAGTTGACCAGTTGTATATAATATCATTGCAAACAAAGTAGCTTGATAAGTTACTATTAAATTAATACAGTTCTGTTCCAGCACAGGAGGATAAAGTGTCTTTACATAGCATAAAATATAAGACACACTAATTCACCAGCCCTTTTTTTAATAAGATTTTTAACATGAAACAAAAGAACAATTTATCTAGAACAGAAGTCAAGCATAAGATTTAAAACTGGCATTAATTATGCATAACAAAGCCTTGCAAACAGTATTTGTTTCAAATTCATTTCATCTGGTTATGTATTTTTGGTTTAGTTTCATATATAAAAATGGCTTATAAAATTCAAGCATGTTCTTTCTCACACAGAACAATATGGAAAATTGACAGACATTTCTTGAAAGCAATTCTTTTATTGACACATCTCTGCTTTAAAGAAAGCACAAGATTTTCCTTTTTCTTACAAATATACCAAAGATAGTAAGGTATAAAAATGTCAGGGGAAGAACAGCAAATTCCTACCTTTGTGGTATCATGCACATTCAAAATATCTTCTACAATTTCAGACAAATCCATATCCAATTCCTTAACAAACAAAAGGATTAGAAAACAGTTACATTCTCACAGCACTCTCTGGAGCTGTGTGTGTGTGTGTGTTCAGAATAAAAATATAAACGTTGGTGATTCCTCTACGTAATCTGCACCTCGGTGCTTCCAGACAGTTGTACTTTTGTACCTGAGGTTTCTTTGTACAGAACAGGACACACTAGAGCCAAACTGCTCTGCTTTGGTTAATGACAGGTCAAAATTATGCAAGGCAAGTTACCAACACTCCTCAGCTAAGGTAGTCCACAGATGCCCGTATTTCACCCAAACCATGGTCAAACAATATTCACATTCCTGCTTTTGAAGGATGACTTTAAGAAACGGAAACAAATCAATAAAGACCCCAATATAACTTACAGGTATTTTATCAGTACGATTATCTTTCCAGACCTCTAAAAGTGCAACTACCATTTCTTTAAGTTCAGTGCGAGACAAAACACCATCCCGGTCAATGTCAAAAACCTTGAAGCAAACTGAGAAAAAAAGGAAATTACTTTTTCTATCTTCAAACTATTCAACAACTTTTTTTTTTTTTCTTTTTTTCCTTCCAGAATATAAGTCTGCAGAGTCACAAGAACCTGATTTAGTGCTGACAGTTTTGATGAGGCAGGATGCATGTGTGGTGGTGAGGAAATGGAGCAGCTGTGTTTAATAAACTGAAGTCTAGATTCCTGCAATTCTGTGCTGTGTTTTCTGCTGTGACATAGCAGGGAACATATGTGCATCCAGAAACTTCCAGTGAATGACAGCTCTTAAGCTGGAGCAATATGGCTTTGGAAAAGTATGGAACAAAGGTATTTCAGAACACAAGAACCTTGCAGGGAGTCAGCTGAAAACTGGATGGTAAATAAGCCAGAACATGCTATTTACCACAAGACAATCAAATAGGACACGTGTTTTATATTACATATAATGAACAGATAAGTGTTTGTACTTTCTCTATTGAGATAATTCTGCGTCATAATGCAGAACACCGCGAGATAACTTCTGAAATGGATTTTTTTTTTCCCCCCCAAACAGGTTGATAATTTATACGAAGCCAGGGATAAGCTATAAAATATGCAGACTTAGGCTTAATTACCCTTTATAAAAGGAACCTTGATATTTAAAATGCCTTAGATTTTATAAACTTCTGAAGTCTGTCACCTTTCATGGACACACACTTGTTCAATGGAAAAAAATCTAAAAAGGCAGAAACAACTAAACTTCATTGCTCAAAAATGAAAACCTTCTCTAAAACGAATAGTTAACAATTCGCATACTTACACTTCTGTCTTTCTGCCAAGGGTCCCCTGCAACATGCTGAGAGCCCACAGGAAATTTCTTTAAAATCTATGTGATTGTCTCGGTTTTCATCAAAAGCATTAAACAAACCTGCAAACCACAAAAGCATCTCCTGTTACAGCATCTGGCTGAAACAGCTGACAACTGCACTTTGCATTTACATGAAGGGCTAGTGGTTAACACTTGCAAGAAGTACAAACACAACCAATTCTTACTAAGTGTAATAAAGGTAATTAAGCACTACTAAGACCATTTTAAAGGTGAATTAGATCACTCATGTATGGCTAGAAAAAAAAAATGGAGGCAGGGAGGGGAGGGAATCAAGAATTGATTAATCAAGTAGACTTATTCTCAAGTCTTCATTGTAATGACTGAGTTACAGAGAGCACATCTAAACCAGTATGGTCAGGACAACCACTGTCACAAAAGCCAAAGGAGCAAAATAGCAAAGGTACTCAGATGCTGAACACTTTGGCTTTTCTGAAGTGCCTTACAGAAACTCCTATGAACATCACTGAATGACACTGCAGATTTGGCTCTAAGTGAGTCAGAAGGTTTAGTTGCCAGCCTTCAAAGGATTTAAGAGTTCTGTTCATTCAGCACATAGAAGGGTTTCTTTATCCCATATATTTAGTGACAATGGCTCAGTTGCACTATCCACAGAAGACACATAGAATGACCTGAAACCATTCCAGTTCCTCCATAGCAGCTGTGGAAATTTCTAACACTAAATAGATAAAACACACTTAGGAGCAAAAGGACGTGGGGATATTTCCCTACTGAACTGAAGTTCTGATGTTGGAAGAGCTTGCAACAGCTGCAGATCAATTTCCCATTTTCCACCTACTGCTGTCACTTCTCAGGAAAGCTGACCATTTGGGGATAAAAAAAAGTCACTTTAGGACTGCAGACAAAAACTAGCATGTACATAGAATGTTACTTCATGTCCTTATGTTGTGAAGTAAACAGCAATTAAACAACTGCAACATCCATTTAGCACCACAGTGTTTCCAACTTGCAAGACCAGCTTGGTTATTAATGTCTGCATTGCATCATAAAAATCTCCTGACCACATCTTCTGAACAAAATCTCCCTGAACTTAGACTGGTAGGGAAGACTGTTTCATTGACCAAGTGGTACAACTTCTGACTTGCATGCTGAGTTGTTACTTAGTAGATGAAACTCACATGTGTCAGTTTAAAACCGCTCTTCTATTTCATCTCATTCAGGGAGAGTGGTGCATTTTGTCCTTACACAATCTTAAGGAATCCAATGGAAAACTGAAAGCAACTACCAGGCAAATTACACATGAACTTTGACATATTTCCAGATAACAAGTAAGAATACAACACGCAGAAACGTTACTTTCTCTGTCATTTCAGATTTCAATGGAATGAATCTGTCATTTACCCTTAAAATACACTTTGAAACAGGCCTGCTTTTAAAGCCATGAGCCTTGTATGTCAGCAGACCATCAGGTGCTGACCACCACAGCCACATCACGTCCTTGCACATTTGATCAAAGTTCCATACCTTCACTCAGAGATGGATGAATAGGCGGGGAAACTAAGGGGGCAAATGTTTCTAAATCAAAACGTCCAGTTCTTGATTGAGCTTTTAGCAGCCAGTAACGTTTCTCAAGATCGATGATGTCGGATTCTTCCACTGCATAATCAACAAAAACAAAAGCAATTTTTGGTAATATCTAGACCATGTTAGAATTCAGCACCAAATAAAAATGCAGCATTATTTTTGTCACAAAGAGAAATCATATTAAATTTTTTATGCCCGACTCCTGCAAGTAAAAATTAAAAACACCAGCAGTAGAGAAATAAAGGTCTGATTTTAGCTTCTTTATCTACAGAATCATCTTACCTATTCACCTTCTAGGATTTCAACATCAATAACACATAATCACAAGTGTTCAGAAATACAGAAATGAACTTTCTCCACTGCTAAAGGCTTCACCAGTCTCTTTATCTTCACATATATCTTCTTAGTGAATTGAACAGGTAGATATGCACAATATCTCATTTTCCACTATTTAAATCCTCTAAAAGGATGCAAAGTAGCATTTTAAAAAAAGATCCCAGAACTTTTACAGAAAAAGCAGCCATAATTTAGTATTTGGCTGCACTTGAAAAATTTCTCTCTGCATTTTTTAGCCTTTTTATACAGTAATAAGGCTAAATTTTAATGTGACATTTAAGTACTGTATCTCAGCATTAATTTTTTCGAAACATAATTTGTTTCACTTTATTAATTACACAATAGATGCACTTAGAATCCCAGACAACACTGGGGAGTGATTGTACAAACCTAGCAGACACTTCATATGGAGAAACCTACAAGCTATATTAAAGAGGAAAAAACCAAAACACCAAAACCAGCAAGTAAAACAAGGTGCTAGGCAAAGGTGAATAAAAAAAGCCAGGGGAAGAACATGTGTTTTCTTTCAAAACATTATACACAAATGCTGCTGTCCTTATGTTTTAGCCTTGAAATTTTTTTTATATATATAAAAATATTAAGTTTCTGCTTGACAATACCTTTAACCTTTTTACATATGCAAGCGTGTCACAACACTCCTGTAGGTCAGTGCAAATTAACTGGTTCTCAAATAGATATGTAATACAAAGCTGTCTATATTAAGAACCACTACGTGTGATCTCATTCCCAGATGGTTCTGAGTCTTTAAATCCACGCCAGCTTTCTAATAGGTTTAACTTGAGCTATTTGGCCTGGTTTACCCTACAGAAACAACAATAATCCTGTAAGACTTCAGAACAGAAGAGACTCAAAAAAAGTTACACGTCAAATTGAAATTTTATTGATTTATTTTCCTGTGTCATTAGGAGTGGCAATTTAATCATAATAGTAACTTGGCTAACCTCCAGCAAGCAGGAACTAGTGGTAACTATCCAGCAGGCACATCATATAATGCACCAAAAACTAAACAATGCTTTACCCTCACCAGCAGGAGTTTGGAGAAATTCGAACAACAGTAAGAAATCTGGGGGTTTGTTACAAGTATTTTAACAAAAGTACCTTAAGGAGAGTTGGAGCAGTGGAAGGGGTTTGCATCTTCCTGGAAAACATTTTTAGACAGTCTAACACGAGTGAAAACACATCCTCCTTTGCCTTGCACACCAGTACAACCACCAGACAGAGCAGATACTACCGTGCACAACACCCACACCAACCCTGCAGCTCTAGGGCCACGTTCTAACATAACTTCAGGCCAACCAGAGAGAGGTTACCTGCCTCCTTAACCCTGGGCACGTGCTGCAGCATCCTCACTTACATCATCACCAGCTACTGTACATTTACATACTAAGTGAGATAAGAG
The DNA here is from genome assembly GCA_025331215.1 of Actenoides lindsayi. Lineage (NCBI taxonomy): Eukaryota > Metazoa > Chordata > Aves > Coraciiformes > Alcedinidae > Actenoides > Actenoides lindsayi. The sequence continues at coordinate 38,622 of WTSP01005253.1, read as the reverse complement.
AACTGATCCAGAAGAAAAAGAATAAACTGATTGCCTTTCTCTTCTCCCACTCCTTCCTAGCTGGATCAATTCCCTTATCTAGCTTACCATGTCCTGGCTCTCCCTTGTGTTGTAATCACCAAATTGTTTGGGTTGGAAAGGACCTTTAAAGGTCATGTTGTCCAACCCCTCTGCAGTGAGCAGGGACATCTTCACCTAGATTATCAGGTTGTTCAGAGCCCTGTCCAACCTGACCTGGAATGGTTCCAGGGATGAGGCTTATACCACCTCTCTGGGCAACCTGTTCCAGTGATTCACCACACAGCATAAAAACTGTCCCTTCTCTCTAGTCTAAATCTCTCTTCTTTTAGTTTAAAAAACATCACCCCTTGTCCTATCACAACAGGCCCTGATAAAAAGTCAGTCCCCAACACTTAATGAAGCAGAAACCTGGATATAGAAAGGAATGTGACTCTACTGGAAAACAAGGAAGAGAAATAGAGTTGTTATTGCCTTGAAGATCAGCATATAGAAATATCCTAGGTGCTTAGGACTGCCACAGATGTAAGCAGCTTCATGATCCTAAGCAGAACAGTCAAGTGATGCAGAAGTGCATCTGGTATGCTCATCGAGACATGCCCGTCTTTCTTGGGTTTAACATACCTGCCCCACAGCACATCAACAGATGAGAGAAAAGCTACCAAGTAAAATACACTTTCCCTCAATCTTGTTGCCTCCACAGATATCAGGCTGCTACAGTAATGATAAGAAAGCACTCCCAAGATGTGACATTAGGACTAAAGTACCAGTATTTTGCAGGAAATAATATTAAAAAAAAAAAAGTATATTCATGGAGTTTCAAGAACACAAGCAAACAAGAAATAAAATATCAAATGAAAGATAAAAGCCATTTTATGAGACAGAACCTTAAGCACATGAAGAGAATATCACAGTGCTGTTATACTCCCCAAACAACTGCACATAAAGGGCAAGTCAGTACTGCCATTTAGAATTGCACATACACATTATCGCTCTCATTAGCAGATACAAAAGCACTATGCTAATTCTCTTGAGCATGAGCATGTAAATCACTTGGTTTCCTTTTAATCTACCTTTGTGACTAGGCAGAATAACAAATGTGCTGGCTGCACTGCATTCTTGAAACGATGCAGCACTAAGGATACTTAAAAACCAGAAGGAAGCTCACATTGTCTTTACTGAGGGGTAGATCTGCAGAAATCTGCTTTCACTGGCTGGTGAATTCTTCTCTTCAGTAATTAAGAGCTGAAAGATAGGGTCTCTGGCAAAATAAAACATTCTCAAGTATCTACAGAAGAAGATAGTTGTGCTTCTTTTTCCAATTGTATTTCACAGTTTCTAAAGTGCTAACTTTATTGTTTGATTGTTTTAACCTCAGAACAGGAAGGTTATCAGAGAGCATCTTCACTGTGTTTCTGCCCAGCGCCGGTTCAAATTACATGTCCATTGGAAAGACAGAGAATTTTCAAATAATCATCTTCAAAAGAATAGCTAATCTGTATTAGAGCAAGTGCTACACTGAAACCACAGCCAAGGCAGGTCCAGTGTATCGACTTCACCTGCAACAGCCAATCATTTTAGAAAGTAAAACTGACAAAGCAGTAAGTAACATTCTTCGTACTGAATGGACTTCAAAAATTTAGGCTGAGTACAAGTAAAATTGCAGTAAAATAATTATTTTTCATTCATAGTGGCAATGGATTGTAGCCCACTGCAATAGTCTCACTGACATAAAACACAGATTTATTGGATTACAGCGCACGTGAGAAAGTTTAACTCCGCAGCTGAAAAGCCAGCTCTTACATAATTTGATTTCTCCAGGGATTTTTTTTTTTGCACCTAATCTTGTAAATCAGTCTCACAATGTCTCCATAAAAGTAAGCTAAAAGAAATCTCTTGCATTTTATGATATATACATATAATCATATTTGTTACTGAAGTTTAATTGAAGCAGGATAAAAGCAGACTGTGCTTATTATCCAAACATGGCATTTTTTTCCACGCACATTACCATATTCTAAAAAGGTTTTAAATAAAAAGGATTTTACCTTTTCAAAGTATAATTTTTTTTTCCTAATGCCTATTCAAATAACATCAGGAAGTATGAACTGGGCTTTCATTCAGTAGTTCAAATTTTAAATAACATGATTACGTTAAAAAAAATAATAAAAATGTAGCTTAAACATACAACACGGTCCAAACCATTGAACAGACTGGTTTTCTAGGCCAAGTGTTCAGTTTTGACAATTAAATACATAAGATGATTATTTGAGGTCACATGAAGATACTATGCATCTGTGAAATTTAAACATATACTACCAGTTGACTACCATATGCTATTTTATGTCTCCCTCATCACTTTTCCATTAAAAATACAAAAAACTTTCAGATCTGTAAAACTACAAGTACTTCCTAGATCAATCCTCTGAGAATTAGAGAAGTACAATCAGAGGAATGGCAATATCAAGTACACCTCAAGCTACAGCTTTCATATTATAAAGGAAGAACAGAAACTTTTTCAGCAAAAATATGCATCTGAGAAACTATAAATCGCCCGAAAATGAGTCCACTTAAAACCAGCTGCCACACTGTGACTGACAGTCAGGTTTCATGACAGTGATAAACACTAAAAAAAGTCCTTCATTTTAATGCCATTTCCATAAAATATATGCCTTTCTGAAATATTGCATAGGTAGTGAGCCATGAATAATCTTCTCTCCTAGAGAAAAAAATGTAGAAATGTTTTCATTTCAGGCACTATTTATCACAGCTCTTTACGTGACCAGAATTAACTAAGTATTTCAGCACCTTTTGAAAGTTTGATTTTCACCCACCTATTGGTACAATCCTCTCTGGTTCACAGCAGTAGAAGCATACCATATTCCCAACATTTTACCAGCAGCTCGGTAGGTTTTACTGTTTACCATGATATCCTCCAGGCAACACTCGGTCCCCAGTTGCAGCGAGAGCTCCTCATTGCGCAGCGGCTGACTCAGAACCAGAGACCGAATGACTGAACACCGAGAGCTGTTTCTGACTAAACACACTTGTTTGTGCCTTTCCAATTAACACACCGAAGACTCTGAGACGTGGGCACAGAGAGAGGCTTTGCAAGACATAAAATAGCCTGAGAACTAAGAGGATAACAAAGTGGCAAGATGCAGATTAAGTGACACTGAGGCTTTTTCTTACTGGCCTGGTCTCCTGTAATACTTTTTTGTTTGTTCGTTTTTGGTCCTAATTGAAAAATGGACACAGAGAAGGGAATATTATAACTTGACCCAAGATCTCTATGTTTGTCAGACACGACCAGCCAGGCATCTCTTGAATGGAAAACAGCGTGCCACTGCCTTCAGATGCACACTCATACAGGAGAGGTATTAAGCACCACAGCTCCTCTCAAAGCACAAGTGTTCCTACATTTAAAGAAAATAGCACAGAATTAAATATGCTCCTAAAAGCACCTTCAATAAATCCAAAATCTTCAGGATTGCCTTCTAGTGGCCTTCCAAACATCATTAAGAGATGGTGTTTCATGGGTACCACAACTGAAGTGGTCAAGCTACAGAACATGTATTTAACATCCAGGCAGCCTTTTAATGTGAGCAAAGTTGAGTGATCACTTAATTTCACTTTCCTTTTACAGACTCACATGTTCATCTTACCATAAAGCCCTACAGGTTTATAAACCCATCTCTGACAGAAGCCATTACTTCCACAACATTCAGTTTCAATTTTATACTGCTTCAGAAACACACTCTCCCATTTCTATCATGCTGTCTGTTAGCCAAGGTTTCTCTCATTTATTATGTTAAATTTGCAATAACTCCATGTTCCAAAATATAATTATTACGTTGATTACACACTGTCTTACTGCATCCCAGTACGTAGGAGCTGTCAGAAAAAGTGAGAGCATTTTGATGAATTCTTCCAGTGACAGAAGAGAGTCTCTTCAATTCAAAGGAGAATTAGGATGCTGTTTAATAAGAACTCAGTGACAGAAGAATTGGATAAAGAAGTACAAATTACATGGTCTGTCAGTTTGAAACCAGTAACCCTTCTGATAAATGAGAGGATTCTCCCCATGGAAAAGGACTGCAAACCTGAGTATATGAGCCCACCGTGTGACACTGCGACACACCAAAATGACTCGGGCATAAAAAAGGCACAGAAGAACTATTTCCAGTCAAATGAAGGACACCAATGAGGTCTCACCTGGAGTCAGTATGATGACAATACAACGCCCAGGTCAGAGGTGGAACAGGGGATGGAGCAGCTCACCTGAGACAGTCCTGAACTGGGCTCATTTCACTTGGACAAAAGGTCAGGAAGAAATGTAAGAGACTTCCATTTATACTGAATGATAAGAAGGAAGGAGAGCAGAGACCATGTGAACCAAGGACAACACTGACAGAAAATTAAGACAAACTGCCTAAAATACATATAGAAGGTGTAGTGGAATAACTGCTTCACAGGTAGGATGGAGCCAGTTCCATTCTGATACTTATAGGAGCACAAACAATATGATGGTTTAAATAAAAAATTGAAAGGTACCTGATCATAGAATGAAGCTGAGAAAATCCCAGCTAGTTTCTAGTTGGTCAATACTCAGGTGTAGGAAACACTGTTATCCCTGAAACTGGTTTTTAAGAACAAAGCTCCACAAGAAACTTAAATTATTTTGGTAAAAGATTCATATTTATGATTTAAGTGAAATGGAACAAAATTTGATTACAAGTAGAAACGGTGTGCAACTTCCTGTAACTTTAAAATTTCATTGCTAATTATGTGTTGAGAAATACAATTAAAGTCATCTGCATACCAAAATAAATGTTATTTACAAATGAAAACTTAGATTTCCTTTGTTTCCCTGATAGCCTGGCTCATTAAGCAAATTTAAACGAAGTCACTGATGCTCTCCAAGAAAACGCTTGCTGTCTGTTTCTAAATCAATGTTAATAACTTTCACTGCTTTTATGACTGCCATTTTTCATGTCTCTGAAGTATTATTCAAGATGTTTAAAGGGAGCCTTGCTGCGAGAGGAGGGTCTGAAGCTGGAGCCCGGAGAGGGTCTGCTGCGAGCCAACCGAAGCCCAGCAGCCAGGTGAGGAATTCCTAACTACACCAGCAAGTTTCACCTATTGGTTTTTATTTTACAGTAGAAGAAATCTTTAAACTTTCACTCTATTCTGCTAACAGTGCTTGTCGAGGTTTATTAAACATAACATCAGTTACTTGTTCTGCCAGGTAAGAGTATCAAAACCAAGCCTTCATATAGAGAAAAGGAACGGCCGTACCAGCTCTTGCTGGTTTACACATTCAGCTGTTAAGAACACTTCTATACTGAAGTTCTTATTCTTTAGATTGATCTGATTAGGCTGCAATTATCAAATTTAAAAAACAAAACATCAAGGCCCCAAGTATTCATACTGTACTGAAATTACTTCCAAGTGCTCAAGCACTTTTATTTTCCCTGCTTTTGCATCTGCTGTACGAAATTCCTACACGGTCTCAAATCACAAGGGAAAGCCTCAGATACATAATAAAGTATTTGTCCAGACTCAGGGGAGACTGTTTAGTTCACCAGCAGGTTAGTTCAACAGTTCATCTTCCTACTATCTTAAATTCCTCCTGGTTTTCCACATCTATCATTTGAAAGATACCGGGCTGCTGCCATCATAACTCAGCACAACTACTTTCTGCTTTTCTTATTACAGTTAAACTGGAAAATATCAAAAATACAGTGACATTTAACTTTATCTAGAGGCCCAAATGTAACTGCCACATGTGCTTTCCAAGTCTAATAAGTATACTGAGCCTGTGGGCAGTAGACAGTTGGAACATTTTACTGATTCACAAATACAGATTAAGCTACATAGTTTTCTGGAATACAATGAAAAGCTGACCCCCAGACCTGGCATGCACTTGAAGATTCAATACTCACTTCAAACACTCTCAAAAACTTCATTTTATTTCAGCTTTCCACTCCCAACCACGGAAAACTTAATTTTTCCCCTCAGTTCTACCTTTATTACACTTGACCAATGGCTTATAAAAGTTGCCACTAAAGAAAGAGACCACCACCAACTACTAGAAAACACTGAATTTCTCAGCAGTCCGATGCAATAGATAGCAGCAGAAATGAAAGAAATTTTCTTTCAGAAGATACATTTTTCCCCCTGAGGACATAGGTTGTGTTGAAATACCCAACAGAGACCCTAACTCTGCAAACGTATTTCACGAGGCTTTAAAAATCTGGGAATTTCTCCAACAGATCATATAGCCAGCACACGGAAAAGAGCAACCTCATGTGCATGCTTCCTAGAAAAGAAAGACCAAACGCTTCCTTCTGTAATTCCATTTACAGCATCAGATGCTGCAGCACACAAGAGTGCTATGAAATTATTATAAATCAACTTGAACATAGAGAGATTAAAACCAAATACAGAAGTATTACTCAAACTTCCAACCTTAAAATATAAGGAATTACACAATATATATTTCTAAGAGGTGGAGAGAGCTGAACAAGAATGACATTTCAAAGGTGTTGGCTACACTGAAACAGAATCACTAGCAAAATCTGAGACAGTACAGCTGAAGGCATCAAAGTGGTGACTGGAAGCTTGAGGGGACAATCATCATTAAGTAGAGAACAGACTCCTGCAGAAGGTGTGCTCAGAATGGATTGTGAGGCTGAAATGGTAGCAGAGACACCGAGGTTAGTTGACAGGTCCCTGTAATCAAAAAGGCCCAAATGTAAACTGAGGCACTTGAGGCAATTTGATTTGGTAGAGATCAATTAAGTAACCGGGATTCCCTTAAGACAGCGGTTGAGAAATTTGAGATGAGAAGATGAAAATACTCTCTTTAGGAAATTAAATGGAAACACCTGAACAACTCTTTTCCAAGAACTGAAAAATATTTTGTTCCCGTTCATTATTTTTCTAATATGCTTCTCAGCCAGTCTCCTTAATTTTGTTTTTCATTACAGCACTTCTGTCTTAATTTCTCCAATTCCTCATTTAAAGCTGAAAAAATTCTCTTAACCTGTAAGCTGAAGAAAGAAAAGCTTTCTTCTTGATACAAGAACACAGGTATGCGTTGGCTAAAGTAGAATATTATGCTCTTCAGTCTGAAGACCATTTCTTTCTTGAATCATTTCTTTTGCACATCTCCAAATAGCTGGGGATACAGTTGAGGGCCTGGCTGCAGATGGTAACTGGGACACACAGATCAAAACCAGAAGTGTGACCAATATTAAATAGGAAATAAAATCTATTAAAATACTAACTCTTTTATTACTATGATGATCATAGACCTCAGTTTCAATATAAGCTTTCTGCAAAAAGCATGACAAAAACTGCTCAGAAAAAGTTTCAATTTCAAAGCACGAAAAAGAAAAAAAAAAATAGTAAAAAAAAATAAAATCAAAGTAAGCTCTGAGGTAACATCCAGAGGCCTGAGGTAAAGCTTTCTTTGAACACTTCAGGCAAAGAAGACCTGACAAGGCTGGAGGTGTGGCAGACCTCCATTTGATACAGCTTGAGAGATTCTTGCCAGAGCTCAAGTCTAGAAAATTCAAAGAGGATTTTGGTGGTTTGGTTTTTTTTTTTTAGCATACCTCTCTCTCTCGTCCATTAGACCTCAGAGTATTTAGTGGTCTTCTGAAACCTCAATGTCTACTGCAGTCTCTCACATAAAGCAAATAAATTACCTGCCTATAAGTTTCTCATTTTATTATTCATTTTCATTTCAGATAATCAGAACAGAATTTTAATGCTAGTATTTAAAACCAAGAGGAAAAAACTGTATGTTGTTTTTATTCAAGTAACCCACCATTAAAAAGATTAAATACCATGCTGACACCAATAAAGAAAATCTATGAAACTAGAGAAACCCCAACCAGATAGCTCAAATCACGGACGTTTCAATCGCAAACACCCTTCATCAAGGGAGAGCAAAGCCCCTCAGATGCTTTACTGTAATGTATGCTTACTTGCACAGCAAGTACAATTTATCAGCCTTTTGTTTATGCATTTAATTTAGAAAACAGCTGCTCCTCCTTTTACATTAATATAGACATAAGGAAGCACTTGTTCTTTGGAGATTATTCCTAAATGCAAATGCTGAGGAGGCTTCTCTTTAGTTAATTTAGTTTCTTGACTAGAGTTACATGTCAAGAATATTACTTATTTTATTGCAGAAAGCAAATTAAAAGGTAATATTTATTTTTGAAACAAGCATTATTTTCAGAACTGTCTCAATACTTTTAAGATCCAGTACAGCTGAAAGACCAAATATAAAACCAGTATTAATGTCAAGTCCCTTCAGAGAAATGTATTTGTCAAAGAGAATTTCCTTTTTATTTTTTTTTAATGTGCTCGATAGCAAACTTCTGCCATAACAAGTGTTGTAATGTCAGTATTGTTATCTCTTTAAAATAACAGCCCACAATGTCCTTGTACTTAACAATATTTTACATCACAGCACAAAAAGCAGAGAACCAGTCAGCACGGAGAAGAAATTTATCTCGCTGACCAGAACTGTGTGCAGCTCATCAGAGGAGTGAGATACAATGAACAACTGCAGCAAGGCAACGGTTCATGTCTGTGAACTCTGAAACAGTTTTAAAAATGCTCATAATAACAAGCACCCTTTACTTACAGTGTGTGACTCCAGCCAGAGTTTGATAGAAGGTGGGAGTATCACTGTCATCAGTGAGTGTCACGTACACACCTCCAGACAGCAGCCAACGGGAAAACGTGAAAGCATCTTTGTTGTGCAACAGCCAAACCCTGAACTTCTCATAGTTTACCTTTTCACCCTGTAAGCAAAGGAAGAAAACGTGAGCTGTTTTTCTCTGCTTTCTCAGCACCAGTAAACAGGAACCATCCAGCTGTATGAACAAGAATTAGGACATTCTCCAATAAAAATAAGTACTAAAATATTTTTTATACTTTGGAGCCCTGCCTATTTTCCCATTTCATTCTGAAACACAGCACTGGGAAGGAAATCAGACTCCTCATCTCTCTCTGCTTTTCAACCACTTACTCAATGTGGCCTTTGGAAAGTCATTTACTCTGAACCTCAGGTTAAACGGATTAGAAGGAAAACAGTTATTTACAGCTCAAAATAACAGAGGTTATGTCTATGAATTTGAATTCATTACGATAGATAAAAAGCTCTTATGAGCCAAGTAACAGGTGCTATAAACTCATAAACATTCTGTTATATCTGTACAAGTATACAAACACTTAACACAGAAAAATCAGACTTGTGAATAGCTCACAGTATGATTAATCCCTGCCATTGCATGTCAGTTCTTTGCCTCTGTTGACCAAAACCCACATAGGAAACATGACATTGCCAGTATCTCCTAACCCAGCCTCTCTTGCTGGATGTCTTGTGAAACTGCCTGTTCAGGAACATGTGAAAAATATAGATTCTCATATTTTAAATGCTGCAGAAGCTGTTTAACCCATTTATTTGAATGGTTGCTGAGCTATGGCCATGAAACCCTAGGGATCAGCAGATTAATTTCTATAGGACCTCCAAAACTAACTAAAATAAAACCAAACCTATTATCAGTAGACAAACTCATTATATGGAGATCCTAATCTCCATGGGAAATAAACAGGGACCTGCAAAGTGAGAAAGGTTTCAAATCATTGGTTATTTAAATTCCCTAATAACACAGACCATTAAACTTCACGGGTTTACACCTCTACAGAATCCAACAATTTGCATTTGGCCACAGACTACCTGCAACTGCCAACTGCAGAGAACTGAAAATCCACTACCTCCTTTGCCAAGTTGCTCAAACGGTTGATCACCACCACTGCTAAAACATTTGCTTCATATTCCAATTGTAATAGATTATTTCAGGTTCCAGATACTCATTCTTTTCATGGCTCATTTTCCTAGGCTAAAGAGTGTTACATCCAGCAAATACATGCAGCCATACCCCGATACTTAGGGCTGCCATCGCAGACCTCCACAGGGTTATAATTCAAGGAAGTCAAGATGCTACATTTCTATTCCATCACCACCTTAATCTGTACATATCCATGCTACTGACTGACAGCATGGTCCTAACCTTCCGCTTACCAACACTGTTTCTGATCCTTCATCCCTTCTCTTTTGTGACAGCAATCACATTAGTGCAGTCATGCGGCAAAATAGATCTAGCTGAAAAATAACCTACAGGATTAGAGGCTACAGCAGAAGGGCTTTACTCCTCAGCCAGATCAGTTTCCCAGTCCAGTTCATCAAGGCATCATACAAATACCTGAGCCAGCGCAAAGGTAGAAGAATGAATGACAGTCAGGAAAAGGGTAACTCAACAATGTGGGCTTTGCAGGATTTAACCCGTTATGGAAGCACTTTTTTAAGCACAAAAAACCCCAACTCTACTGACAAATTAACAGAGAAAAAAAAGTAGCCCACAATTTTTTATTGTTAATTTTTAATTTCTCTAACAGTTTGGATCAAAGACAAGATGATTTTCTTACTACCTTTTCCACGCTACTTTCTTCACTGCTTTTTATTAGCAGAGGAAGAGCTGTGTCATGTTTCACTATGACTCTGTGTTCTTCCAATTGATTAGAGGAAGGACAAGGAAGAAAAGAGACAGGAACGCTTTAGACGGGGGCGGGGGGAAAGCATTTGAAGCAAGTAATGTTTAGAGATGAGCCACGACAGAATTTGAGCAACTAGCACAATACAGGAATTTGTTTCCTATACTTCAGAAACAATAGTGAGGAAAACCCAGTTGTATTTTGAAGCTCGTATTTCTAGCTGAGTACATGCAATAATTCTGAAGGGAAGACCAGAAGTACCTATAAACACCATCCTTGAAAGCATAAACTCATCTGCCATACTGCAGGAAGGAAGGCCCACAGCAGGAACATTCAACTTTCTCACTCTCCAGCAATGACCTAGTATGATTAACAGGCCAGTAAATCCTGCTGAGTGGGTTATTAGACTATTTTCATTTTAAAAGAAAAATCAATATACAGCATTTTCTTGAACAGTAAAATGGTATGAAGCCAGAGTAATGCTCCTCTTCCTGTGAGTCTTCATGAAGTATTTCTGGATTTCTTGGATGGTGTGCAATTAACTATTAGGGTATAATTCATCACACCATACTGATGGAAAGTATAAATAGAAAATACTGAAGTGGGTCAGCTCAAGAAACTGGACTGCAGTATACATATGATTTATGATTCCAGCCAAGAATGAAGAATGTAATCATTGTCTACAAAGCCAACGTGGTACCACTGCCAGGTTAAAAGAGTCTGCCTTGGCCAATGCTCATAACCAGCTACCTTCAGTACAGTACAATAAAATTCAAGGTAATTAAGTAATCTCATCTCCACAAATAAAGCTTCTAGTCAATCAGTTTTTCAGTGGAATGTATAATGATGACTAGACTTTGCTCATCTATAGTCCTCTGATAAAACAGGAAGCAACCAAAGCACAAAAACCTGACAATTCATCAGGATCACCAGTGCCAAAGAAGTATCTGTGAATATTTAAAACTAACAATAGCCTGGTTTAGAGAAGGACTTCAGCAAACTTCATAAACATCGCATCTGTCAAACAACTTCAAGCATAAATCAGTGCTGTAGCTCCTGGCAGACACAGTGAGACAAAAGTAATACTATAAAACTATTACGTTGAAGCAACCACTGCTGGCAGGCATTTTTAAATCCAGGATGCAGATTTTCTTTTCCCTTTCAGATCTGTGTTCTAGATTTCTTTCCTAATCATGATAAAATGTTCACACTAATAAAATTCCACTACCAGTAGTAGTACTTAAATTTACTTATTACCATGATTACCCTTGGGGAACAGGGTCTTTCAAACCACCACAGTAAGTAAAGCAGCATGGAGAATGCCTGTATTTATATACCAAGCTGCTATTCACATCAATAGAAATTACATGTAATGTTACAACATCAGAACCTATAAACTTCTACCCAATTTGAATAAGGTCAATTTGTTCCCATACATGCACAAGCATGTATACGACAGAGAAAAACAAACTAACCATTGTCATTTTCACTTATTTGTAAATGTAATAGGATAAAACCTGAATGAAATACCTCAGAGAAACATTTCTTGAGTGACTCTGGGACTTTCCCATCAACCATATGCAGCATCTTCTCCATCTCGTCACGGACAACATAACTCCCAGACTCATTAGAGAAGAGACTGAAAATGTCTGAGAAGGTAGAAAAATGTTTAAGCAACTACAGTGGTTACGTTTTTCCAATATTAAGTTTATAACTTGCTGAGAATGTCAACAACTGTTCAACAACTACAGGACGAAAAACTTAGACTGGTTCCATTTCAATATAGCTCAAGGTTTAGGTCAAAAATATCTCCTTTTCCTTTTACCATTGTCCACTACTCCATAGGAAAATAAATGCCATCAAGACAGATTAACGAGGAAAATAAAACAACAGAAGTCAGTAGGCAGATGCTTTCATTTGTTTTGAAAAATATCAATGCCATCCTCCCTTCCCTGCCCACATACAGTGATCAGCAGTCTTTCTGTAGCATCCACACATTTACATTCATGATGACTGAGGAAATATTTCATTTTAATGAGTTCAGAAAACTAAAACGGATTGTATTTCAAAATACACAGCTAAAAATGTTTATGAAATATTGCCTTTATTGGCAAATGGTTACATAGACAAATAGGGACTTAGTATGTGATGGTTTGTTTGCTTTACCACTATCTTGTTGTCAGTTACATTACTTACATTTTGTCTTCTCTTCCTCTCTGCCTCTTGTAAGTAGAACTAATCCGACTATCAAGTTGTTGAAGTGCAGCCCTTTGGATATACCTCCAAACGAACAGTAGATAACCTAGAAAAACAAACCAGAGAAGTTAAGCAAGAAGTTAAGAGGGAGAACAGAGATGCCAGATGTAAAAGCAACAACGCATTCTGAGGCTCTGTCCTATGTGGGTTTTAGGGCAGTTACCACACATCCAGCTAAACACACTTCAAATATCGTTACACTTTTGTAGCTCTTGCAGCATCTATAAAATACCCTTTCCATGGTCTTTTAGTTAGTGAAGTGCAGATACTTTTCATGACCAGTAAGGCAGAAAAAAACGTTTGAATCCTCCAATGAAGACAGCTTCTTGCTTGCTCACTGGTGCTATTACCACAGACTTCTTTATCAAGGTAATGAAGATGAAATCTTCTCCAGAGTAGGCTTTGGTAGTCTCAAAGCCATCAAGAGGTTGTTGGAGCATGAAGCGTTTCATTGCCCATCACAGGAGATGTGTTTCCAGTAAGCCATCAAAAAATACTGCTTCAAAAAGCTATGACACAGAGAAAAAAACCTCATATTTTCCCATAAACTGTACCTTATCTATCCTAACACTGCAAGTGTTGCTAGGATGACCATTTCGGTTTAGTACGCCACTCTAATAATAGTATTTAAATCTTTCTCCCAACAGAAAGCACTGGAAATCATGCCTTCCACTCAGAAGTTGCTTGAAGATCCTTGGAGCAGCCCCCAGGAGCAAGGCAGCCAATGGAAGGGCTGAAGCATTTACTTTCCACGTGAGAAGTCCGCACTATGCAGGTTAACTTACTCAACAGCATCTCAGCAGTGATTCAACACTGATGGATGAGATATGAAAGAAGGAAGTCATTTTAGGACAAACAGCAACTACTTTTAGTAAACGAGAACTACCAACTCACTTATTCCAATATCTGACTTCACCTTGCCACATACTACCGAGCACAAGTGAAAAACTGAGCTGCTCTTCAAACATCAACTCCTCCTGTAATCCCAAATCTACTCCTCCAAGCCCCAGTACTTCTTCAGTACTGCAAAACAGAAATCTGCATTAGGCATTGGAATTCAAACCAGTCAGAACTTCTGAATTATTCTTACATAGAGGAATTATTTCAGTATCTGTGTCTTATAATTTGATTTTCGTACAGGTATCACACTGAGCATCTAACCATGAAGAGAAAGTATTAAGTCTAGCTGATGGGGAACTATTTGCTGTGAAAGACCAGAACAAAGTGATTTGTCACTGCTCGTGGTTTGGATTGCAGACTTCTTTGCTGAACTTGTTTAAAATGTAACTTTTTCCAAGGGAAATAGAAAGGAACAGAGATCAACTTCTATTAAGTGTTGTGAACATTTTAAATTGTACTTTCCTTACTTGCATCTGAATTACATTCTAAATAAACAATACTCAAACCAAGGCATGTACAAGCAGTTACGTGCTGCTTTTTCATTTTTCTCCAGTAAAGCCTTGAGTATATTCTTTGTAGGAGAGTCTAGCTCAACAGCAGCAGCACAATTCCGAGATTAGCGGAGCTTCAGAACTATCCCGGAGAGATTCTGGTTTGTGTGTTACCCACAAAGCAACGTTAGCAAACCATGGGATGAAGCCCACAGATCTTAACTGCAGCACCTCTACCCCTTTCCCTACCTTTTGTTTGTTTTTAAGCACATGAACTACAACCAGACACAAATCTAAGCAGCTAAAGCAACATGTGTAACTCTTTTGAACCTTCTAAGCTCTGTTTGGGTTTGGGGTTTGTTTTTTCTTTGCTTTGAAACTACAAGTGTTTGCATAATGAATTTTAGCCTTTTTCTGCAAGCCTGCCAAAGAAGCCACAACACCTTGGGGCCCACAGACAAAAATCCACCATTTTACAGAATGAAAACACTTCAACTTTTTTTAAAACTTCCACCATAACCATCAGGACACAGCTACACTCCCAGATGATCAGAAAACAGCTAGAGCTGGTATGTGCAGTTGGAGTGACACTCATCCTTTAGACTAGCAACAGTTCTGGGAGAAACACATGTCACCAACATTATCTTCAGCCTGTGTCATCCTGTGAATCCACCCAACAAGTTAAACACAGCAAAACAAGCTACTTTTAAACCATCACAAAACAAAATCACCATAGGGGTATACAAATTCTCATGTTAATTAGGACTCCAGTTTTGAAGTATGAAAGTTGTTACAGAACAAAAACTACCACTCCCTGAGGAATCCCCACGAACAGCAGAATCAGGACCATAACCCTACTGGATGCATCCAGTGAACACTCCAGTATAATAAATTTATGTCTGGAAAAAACAGGGGGAAAACTCTCAACCCGCTTTCAAAAGTTAAATGAAAACTCCATTTAGGTGTGATTACAATTTTGCCTGTCTCTTCACAGACACATACAGCTTAAAGGTTTGGGGGGTTTTTTGGGGGAGGAGGTTTAAGTACTTTCCATCTTCTGTCTCTCTCAACACCATAGTTTATTGCTGCTTTAAACCAGCCCTAGATGTTCCCTGGCCCCCCAACAACTCATTCCCACCCACACTCCACTTCCTACATCCATGCCAAAACAAGCAGTCATGTAGCAAGACTGCGAATGAAATCAGGGAATCAACTTGGATTTAAATTAACCATTTTTGTTATCAGGTTTCACTAATCCAGCTTAAAGCGGGTGACCTCAGGGTGAGAGTAAGTGGCTAGGATTAAGCTGACTGTGAAACTGGTACAAAATATCTACATAAATGTCATTCTGAGTATTAGAGAACTTCCATAAACTATCATAAGCATGCAGGACATTCTGTGTAATCGAGCGCAGTCCCAAGGAGTCAGCACAACCTGATGATGAAGTGGAATATGGAGGAAGGCCATGCTCTACAGTCTGAAACCACTCCACAAAAAGGGAGTGCCACGTCTCCCACACCAAGACTGAAAAGAGTCACCATCTCCCCAAGGCAGGTCTGTGAGCAGGGAAACTGTTTACCAGAGACCCGACCATCGTCAGTATTTGTTACTCTAACTGTAAGCCAAGAACACAGTGAAGTACTTCAAAAGAATTTGTGGCTTTTCCACTGATTAAGCAAAATGGAACAGAATTTGTTTACCTTCTACGTGTTACCTTCATAAAATCCTCTCCTCGTCCACCCACGGAGCTGTCACTTTTCATTGCTATCCACTTAAGACTATTAAAAGCTGTCTGAAGGCAAGTAAATGTAAATGAAGCCAATACTCCAGAAGGATCTAGTTCTACAGAAAACATTACACAGACCCTGCAGTTTCATTCCTCTGTAGGACAGAGTGATACTCTAACACATTAACTGCCCACAGGGTGCTCAGATCAACCTCTTCTGCTACTAAAGTTTAATCCATCTGCAAACACTTGGAGAGCTAACCTACTCAAGTTGAATTTGTGCTGTATTTGGACACAATGACTGTATATGCTTCATGGGCAATGCCATGGCAAAGACCTGAACTCCACACTTTCTACAGCCAGACTGATTTCACCAGATGCCTTCAATGCCACACTGCACATGCAAGCAATTTACCTTTATATTACATCGAAATCATTCCTTTTTGGTTTTAAATATACAGTGAGCTCTGATGAACATTATAGTTTAAGTATTAATGTAACTATTTTTGATCAAAAAACCTACAGAGCACAAAATAAGGGAATTCTTAACTTTCAGATGAACAGGATTTTCAAGACAAACACATATTTCAATAAACAAATGGGAAATCACTATTTTTCTTTCACTAATTTTAATAATATGAACTTTTCTTTACACTTTATTCTCTGTCACTCAAATTTAACCTTTCTGTGCTTTTAGACTTCTTTAAAAACAGCTATTTTATAAATTACCTTGAATAAAGCTCTCTCCTCCCTTCAGCCATCTGAAAGCATATTTCTAATCCATTCCCATTTCTGAGTTTTTCCACTGACTGCTACTGAACTTTGTACACCTCAGGATATCAGCTGAATGTCAAATATTCCATTTATATATTATTTCAACAAAACACATTGACTGTTCACAATACAAACACAGAAAAGGGGGTTTATGGAGAACGTCCGTATTATTTCAAACCAATCGTACACAGTGTAGGATACATTTTCTGTTTACACTTAGAGGCTACTAACAGTCAAAGCATCCAGACAACACACACCAAAGACATGCTTTAAGCTACGGGCAAATCATACACTTGCTTTTGATGTGATAGTGCTGACACACATTGCAATTTTTCCTGTTAAGCGCTTGAATGCCCACATGAAAATCAAACTCTCAGCTATATTCCAGAGGCAAGTAACATCATCCTCTTTATCAACACTCAGGAAAAGCAGAAAAAAAAAGAGAAAAGATTAAGCTTGGAAAGAAAATAACAGTCTACCACACTGTTATACCTTTTGCAATGCACACTTCACTACTCACATCATCTAAATAAACCAGGAAGAGTTGTACGCTGCCTGTGAGGTCAATAACACTGCAGATACCAGAAACAGCAGCTGTGATCAGAAATGACATGGAGCAAGATAGCACTTGAAGGCTCTGGCTAATCTTATTCTTCTCTACCAACAATATTTTAATTCTTCTCTACCAACAATATTTTAACTCCTCTCTCAAGACAAGGGCAACAAGACAACACTTGTTTTAGCATGCACACGTACAGGCTGGTATCACTATTCTTTTAGATACATACACACAACATTTATACCCAGGGAGCATATTTTGATTCTGTCTATTTTGCAGTTAATTTATACATTTATTATACATAATACTGTTTTTAAGAGCTTGTAAAGATTAATCTGCACTTTTGAAAACCAAGTAAAAGCCAGCGGAATCTCAGAGAAACCAAAAGCAAGTACATCTCCAGAGTACATAAAATCCTCTGGCTGCATATGGTGTTAAAACTTCCCAACCTTTTGCTCCCTCAACTCTAGATCTGGATATTCAGGTTTATGCCCAAGTCATCCACCCACCCATTAGCTGGGTTGGAATCAGTAGCTCAGTCAAGCACGCATCACTGACAACCCATGATCTGAGTCTGGGGCATTATCTTCAGATAGAGAACGTGCATTGTAACATTGTATGAAAAATGGAAGAAATTAAATCAGCTCGTGTATCTGCACAGGCAAACTTGGGTGTGCGCATCTCTAGGTGTACATTATCAACCACCTCTCCCTCCCCAGAAACACAGGAAGTTCAGAGATTACCTCAGCCACTTTTGGAGGGACTCCATCACCAAGAACTTCCCTGATGAAGCACTGTTGAGTCATATAATACGAGAGTCCACAAGTTCTCTTGAAAGCATCTTTCAGTCGCTTTAGCTCTATGTCTGTAACTGCATTGAATGAAAAGAGAGGAGAAAAAAAAAGGTTTGGTCAGTAAAAACATCATTGAAATGTAATAGCTTAAGGACTCTCAAAATCCTATACACCTTATGTTTACTTCCACGATAAAAAGATAGGAAGAAATTAAATGCATGATTTCACCTAAATAATGGGAAAATCTGGCTACTAGAACATGAGATCTAATATTCTAATCTTCCTAAAAAAGAAGCAGACCTAAAGTTAACATCAATGATTACAACAGTTCACTGCCTAAGTTTTCTCTGCCTACAATAGCATATTATAATTTGTTCTAAATTAAGCACCATTACCGTCCCACAAAAGGAAAACAAGCTCACATTACGATCAATTTTACAATGCTTGTAAGCCAGAGAAATGATCTGTAACCAACAGTGGTGAATATTATTAAGAGCAGCTCCAGCAGCATATTTCAAGCAGTTTGATACAGCAGCCAGTCTACCGTACTCATATAAAAAAATAATAATAAAAGTCATCACCACTCACATGCTCATAGGACAGCACAGCAAAGCAGGAATTGAACAGGAATACTACAGCTAAACTTTGGATTAAACTTAATTCTTCACCTAAGATTTTCCCACAGTCAGAATCTGCTTGCCAGACAAAGCCTGCTCAAACTTGTTCACAATCTGTAAAGGTGAAAAGTTTGATGACAGCCTGTTTATACTTGCACATGAGCTTCCTGAAAAGCTGTCCCTGCTTTCGGGGTTTACAAGCATAAAGCAACTCTCTAGCAAAGTGTTTAAGAAGTGAAGTATCTTGCTGACCAAAGAAGTCCCTCGTCAAAACTCAAGCTGCAGAGAACAGACCATGACCTGGCTCACACGTGAGTTGCTATGGAGCACAGAAAGAGCCATTCACCACCTCAAAGCCAGAAGACATGACGCTGTATGTGAACGCTGCTTCACTGTATTTATAGCAAGGCTTTTTCCTTACCCTGATATCACAAGCCAGGCAGAAGCAACACTGACATGGCCAAACGTTTGTCAAGCCTTCTGTCAGCCAAAATAAAACAGAACACTTGAGACCTTAATCCAGTGCTCTCTTTAAAACTTCTACATCTCCATTAATTCATTCATCAAAAGAAAAATCACTCCTTAAGTCACATGGAAACAGTCCTAATTTTAATCCTAGTCAACAATGAAACAGCCTAGTGACTTCACTTGACAATTGTGTCTAACCCCAGAAATGGGGTGATGTTTCTCTTCAAATTTCATTATAGATTCTGGGTACATTCGAGCGGAAAAAAGAAATCAAAGAATCTAAGAAATAATTGTCGAGTGTGACCCAGAGAGCACTGGTGCTACCAATGTGAATTTGGCAGAAGACCTACTCCAGCTATCATCCTCGTGTGTGTTTTAATAAAACAAGCACACTTCAATTATATGGCAGAAGAACGTTGGTCCAATGCTGTAACCTGCCTAACATGGGGTTTAAACTGCCCTATTTTACATTAACAAGTGTCCACAGTAACTTTCTTTCTTCGGGATGCTTTAACGAATGCTCTAACACTTGTAGGCACATCAGTTAGTTTCCTTCCAAGATCTTCCCTTGCCAACTGGAACCAGTCTCTGCAGTACGATATTTACAACCTGGAGTGACATTCTCAACACTCCTCAGCTCTTCTGAATTACAGAACCAGGAAGAAAAAAAAAAAAAATCAAGATTCTGCAAAGAAACCAATCAACGGTTTTCCCCCAGAATTCATTTGTAACTACTGATTTTGTGCCCTTCGATCCAGCTCCTTAAAATTTCTGGGCAGCAGGGCAGGGAGGAAGAAGGAGGGTCCGAAGGAAGCGGGCTGGGATCCTGCTGCACTGCCAGGCCACACAATTCCCAGCCAGAGCAGCTTCACACAGCTCCGCTCACCTTCCAGCTGCTGCCACTGAGGATGCCCCTGACTGCAAAAGCACTTCTCATCAGGACACCAGTATAATCTCAGCGGAGTTACACTCCTGCTCTAGTTGCTTGCTAGGATGAATGAAAGGAGATAACACAGCCCACAGCCACGTAAAACTTTCAATTACTGTTTTAACAGCAAATTTTATTTATGCAATAAATGTGAACTGACTATGTGTAATAGGCTAGAATATAAAGAGATTGTAGTCAGTCAAGCACTTTCATAATCATAAAATTTACTGGCCATTCTGTTATGAGAATACCAGTATTAACAGAAATTAATGTGTAGACCATATTAGCACTCCAGAGATATTTCACATATCACTGTACCTCAGTGCATGAAACAGGTTACAGATTTCAGAAGTCAATGAAATGCAACCACCTCTCTGGTGACAGGGCTGCATAGAGCAGACTTCTTGCTCTAAGCTCTGATGTAACAAAGAGCGATGAATTAATTTAACCTTGCAGAGTTGCTGGTTTGCAGTTTCACAGGACAGAGAAAGCCTCTACTCCAAGCAAATAGGTCTCACTGTATCACGAGTAAAGACGACAAGCAGAGCAATGAAACTTAGACCAACTTCTCACGAATACACTTGCTTCCAAGAGCACTGCAGGCAGCAGTCACTGGTACCTTCCTTGAGCAAGTGTGTACTTCAGGCAGAGCTCAAGAATAGGAAAATCCCACACATACATCTCCACCATAAAATGCAGAAATGACAGCACTCCTAGTGAAGGTGAAGAGAAGGTTGAGAAGACTTGTCAACCACTATTACCAAGCCCTTTAAAACGTACTGTCAGTATATCATTTAACAGTAGATGATAAGCTGATCCTACTAGTCCATATTTCAAAAGCAAGTTATTAGTGCTTGGGACCACTTAATATTGCTGTTTGCATGCAGAAGTGACAAAACAGGTCATGGAATTACAGGAAAGGTAATTACTTCCACTCCTTCCCCAGGACATATTAAAATGACTGATGCTGGACATTTAAAATGATCTGCAAAGCTTTGTAAAAATAAGTTCATTATACATTTAGATCCAGGCACATGAAAGTACTACTGAAGTGAGCAGAGTATAAATCAAAGATACTGTCAGTGTTTACTATGAGTCTGGAAGACAAAATATTTCCATACAAAAACCCACCACCAAAATACCAATTACTCAACATAGGGATAGGACAGGATGGTGTGCTGAGAGGAAATAAAACTAAGTCCTAAATTATGCAAGTTACATTTCTAGAAGCAATACATCTATTACTATAATAGTACTAAAAATTAGAGCATTCACATACCCACAGTGTACCTCTTTTCTCTCAATTCCACACGTCCTACCCCAGCAAGTGTCACAGACCACGGAGATATTTATAATGCCACCTTTAGATGTAGATGTATTTAACAACCCCATTTCCTACACTGACTTAGGTTCCTTCATTAAGTATACTCACTTTTTCCAAAGGCACAGTCTTACCCAACACTTTCAGGAGACAGCTGTCTGCAAACACCTAAGAAAAGACCATTCACAAGCTGCTTTCGTGAGACATAGGAGACAGACACTACACTATCGGGTGCTCTGTTGCTGCATTCATAACCTGACAGTGAAAAACACAACACGTAAGACTTCCCAGAATAAGATGATGGTAGTCAACAGCAAAAACCATCTGCACATGGCTCCTACCAATAACAGGTGGCACAACCTCAATATTACCGCAGAGAACATGAGGTAATTGGAGCCGCACGTCTAATTCTTTACACCTCGAGACTATGGAAGTTAACCTTTTATTGTGAGCTTCTAATTCAAAATAATAACAAGTGTCAAGAGTTAGATGCCGTGCTCTAATATAGCTGCCTCCTTCCAAAACCCCCCACTGGAACAAACAGTCTTTTCCACAAAAGGAGAAGTCACGGACTATGTCAGTCTAGGGAACTTCATGAATACAAACCCCTTCAGTGCTGCCCTAGCTGGGTGGTTTCCAATAAAGTTAAAGACAGTTTAACAGAAGATCAGTGCTGCATCCAACTCTCCAGGGAACAGTCGAGCTCCAGATTGTTTAATAAAGTTGAAATGCAACCAGGTAACCTCAGCTAAAAACGTCACTGCAACTTAGAGTAATGGTAACAAACCTTCAGCTCGGCCAAGTGCTGCTGGTATTTTTAGTTTAACAGTGTTACTTAAACCTAATGCTGTTTATCTGGATTTACAACTCCACTTCATTTTTTTACATTCCCATCTGTCCAGGTAATGACTTGTGCAGTGCTTCCAAAACAGTCCCGTGATGGGTATTTTTTAGAATAAAACTTTATCTGAAGCTTAAACTATGCAAGCCCAGACACCCAACTCTTAACACCTGATTTTGCCACCCATATTAAACCCACCTGAATTTCAGAGGGGATCCCTGCCAGCTGTCACTGATAGAAACGGGAGCTGCAAGGAATCTGTCTCAGAAAAAATTACGCTACATTTCTGCAAAAGCCTGATGTTAGAAACCCACATTCTGGACACGAGATAAAATGTTCCGTTTGAAAAAGGCAGGCAGGGAACACAACTGAAGGTCCTGCCCTTCTACTCCTTAGAACTGAGAGGGGTGTCTAAAAATGAAATTAATCATCTGAAACATTTACTGTCTAGCACTCAAATTCTACATTTACATGTGCTCAATCAACTACTCTCGAGTCTGTTTCGTATCAAAACTGTAGCCCAAATAGTGCACATAAACCCAGAGTTTCTGTACCACAGTTTCTCCTCGAGAAGCAGATGCCAGTAGAGGTTTGCTTACCCATTCTGTGCTGTTCAAGTGGCACCTTCAGATGTACCTTAAATTCTCTAACTAAACCACGCTGGAGGAAACCAACCCTTGCAGTGGAGCTTCAGCAAGTTTTGCAGTCACATTCTCTATTCTTTTCAGAAACTTTTTTCTTTCCACATCCTGTGGCACTAATCCCACCCACACCCTCTTGTCTTTATCTTTGGAAGTATTAAAATGCATTGTGAGTAATGTATGGTTCGATGTACAGCACAACCTCTGCCACTTCAAGGCAAAGGGAATACTGAAAAGCACAGGACAACTTTATACAGCCAAGACCCATGCAAAATTCAGCAAGCTGGGAAGCAAATACCTGCCTCAGCAAAAGTTACTCTACTGTTACAAGGCTGCTGGTGAAAATTATTAAGAGTAATCATAAAAATATGACAGCATAACTAAATAACACTTAATATTGATACTTTCTCCTGTTCACTTCAAAGTCAGTTCCTCACCACTATGCACCTACATTGCATATTCTGTCATACTTCCTTAGGGACGAAGGAACCTAAACTAAGGTTTGCACACATGACCTCAATAATAGGTTTTATTCAAATACTGTAAGAAAGTAGTTAAAATAATCTTTAACTTTTTTCTTTAATGATGCAACACTAGGAATACTGTTGAGGTCAAGAACCTTCACGCACTCCAGCCTCTGCTTGGCACCAGTAACCAACCTGCACCTGAAGCAAGAACCACCAGAGTAACTTCTCTTCCCACCTTGCAGCACCTGGCCGCTCTCCAACAGCCTCCCAAAGAAGTTTAAAGATTTACAGATGCACTGAAGAGAAGCAGCACCAACATCTACGAGCAGGCACCGCTGCTTAAAATGCAACAGCTCACACATGAATGTTAAGCATTATATGAAACAA
This sequence comes from Actenoides lindsayi, assembly GCA_025331215.1. Taxonomy (NCBI): domain Eukaryota; kingdom Metazoa; phylum Chordata; class Aves; order Coraciiformes; family Alcedinidae; genus Actenoides; species Actenoides lindsayi. The sequence goes on along the minus strand of WTSP01005253.1, from coordinate 14,856 downwards.
ATACTCATTTTGAAGGGAGACTGTCTAAAGGTTAAAAGAAGTGGTTAGTCAGCCTTAATGGATTTATCACAGCTTACATAACATAATTACTGTACACCTTGCCTATGACACGTGCAACGAGAACGAGCACAGTAAAAGCAAAGAGTCCTATTTAGTATTTGTTAGGAAAGTCAGACCAGCCACAAAAAACCACCTTCTTTTACCATGCTTCTTCCCCTACCCTTCAAAAAATCCAAACACAACTCTGTAAAATGCTGCTGAATGTAAATGTAAAATGCTGTAAAATGCTGAGATACAAAATGCAGTTTCAAAAGCATACAGTTCTCTGCTGCAATAAAGGAAAGGAACAAAAGCACAGCACCTGAACTCTTAACACTGCCCAAGACAGTCAGGCAAGAGACACTTAACCTCTCCATCTTGCAGTTTTCTTGACACTAAAATGAATATGAATTCTAGTCCACATCAGACAGATGTTTCATCAATGATTTAACAAACTCTGTAGAAACACTACGAATGCACTGCTGAGGAGCTGCTTTAATCAGTTCACCTATTGGAGTTCTGTCCTTTTCACTGGGGTTAGGTGGAGTTAACCTGCCATGGCTACTATTGAACTGACAGCCAATTAACATAATTATAACAAACTGGACACAAAACCAAGACAGGTATCTGTTTTCCTACCTTGCATCTTATTAGATAACATAGTGACCCGTGCAAACAAATCAGTGATCTGGTAACCTCTATTTACAGCAGAATCACAGAAGTACCATAGAAATCATCACTGCCATTAAGTGTGAGTAGCAGTAATAGCATCAAAAAGCTGATAAAATATTTGTCTCAAGAACCTAAAATATTTCATTTGGCCATAGGAAAAGAAATTATTCATTGTAACTTACAGGTGACTATAAAAAAAAAAAAGGCAAATCAAGGCAGAAGACCACAGCACATCAACAATGCCGAAAAAACCAAACAGGAAAGTAATTATGGCATAAACAGGAGGCAAAAGCCCTGTGAGGATAAAAAGTTCAGTTAAGGTGAAGGGTCAAGAAACTTTGAGCTCATCTGACTCAAGTACCTTACAAAATATCTAGCAGGGCTGGTACTTTTCCCCTGAATTGTAAGCATCAAAATGCCTACAATTCTCTACAAACACACACACACAAAATCTGAATTTCCAATGTCACTACAGGATCAAAAGCAGCTATATCAGTACCTTAAACACCACCAAAAACCAGCAGCCCTGCGGATCTCAAGTATACAGAGCAAGCAATAATTTGCAACCATCAGCATAACACTGCATTTATTCTTTACTCCAAATAACCAAACCTGAATTTTAACAGAAGGGACAACTTGATCACCCTTCAAAAAGCAAACCAACCTCTACCTACCTCAAGCTCTTCCTGGCTTCCAGATTGGGTTTTAAAAATCAAAATATTAGAACTATTAAGTGACAATTTTACAGATTCACTATCAAACTCACAGGGCATATAATTCTCTAACCAGAGAATTATCTTCTCTGTAATCACTTGCTCAGTATTTCCCCCAGGAATCTTCATCCTAGTTATACATGGAAATTTTATTACTTTTTTCATTAGCCTTTATTGTGACTTAATGGCTGCGGTTATGAAGTTGTCAAGAACCAAAGCAATTACTAAAAAGCTTCAAAGGGGTAAAAATGTGCACATGAATGCAAAGTGTGTTTGGGAACAACCCCAACTTAGAAGAACATGCTGCAAAATACAATTAAGATAAACAAACCAGTTACGACTGAAAAGACAAACTCCACACCCACCAGTTCCTGCCAAAAAGGAATCCACTCAAGAATATTTTGGGGGGGAAACACAAGACAAAAAAGATCCTGCCTCCCCTAATGGAAGAACTAATGCACTTCTACGGAATCTTTCATAAATAAAGTATCAAAAATGGTACCATTCCTATTACACAGTGCATCTTGGTAAAGACTTCACAGTCCTAACATGACATTTACCAATAACAGGAATTTAAGGATAACAGCAACAAAGTCTTGGTATTTGGGGGGGAAATAAATAAATAAACAAAAATTTCCTCAATCCAGTTGTGGTTTTTTTCCTCCTGTCTATTCTTTGTTTTTTGGTAGCAGTGGCTCATACTGGGGATAAAGCTTCTCTTGGTTCTATCAGACCACACCATAATGCATATCAAAGGTTTAACATCTTGTGTGCAGAGAGCGGAAGAAGATTTAGTTATTACAATAGGATTTGCCAATTTTCTGTAACACGGATACTTAGCATTTATGTGACGCTTTTAATCTTCAAAGAGCTTACTTCTCACAGTTACCATCCTCAAAAAGAATGCCATTAAGTATTACCAGCCTATTTTATCCATCTGTAAAGTATCTCCATCAGGGCACACACTGTCACATAGCTATTTGGATTATGTTTGCTTCAAGCAAAACGAATCAGTACATGTTCTGTGACAACCCTCCCCACCAGACCAGTGTGGAGAGGAATTGCTACATAATGGCCCCAACAGTGAAATAATCCTCCCACCATCTGAGCACTTCCCTCTTATTGGCTGTATTTTATATCCTCAGGAATTAAAGGAGACTGGGTTTTTATGCTTACCAGTCCAAAGCTGTAAGTCACAGAAGTACCCTGAAGGAACCTGAAAATTCAGAAGCCTCTGCAGGTATTAAAATAACTTTTGCCACACGTACAACTGCAAATTTAAGTGTAATACACCGAAATATTAGGGACAAAAGTAATTACTGTTATCAACTAGAAGAACTGGTAAACTCATTCTCAGTGACTGAGCAGTGATTTCCAGCCCTGGTTAATCACAAAACGCCACCTTTCCCAGCCACCTCAGATCACTTACTGCCTCTTCCAAGGCAAGGTGCTGCTACTGCTCTAGATGCTCTGAATAAATTATTGCTGACCCTGGAGCAGAGAAAACACACTCAGCTACCTGGCCAGCACAGCCAGACATGCAAACAGTTCAGAAAAGTAAGAGGAAAGGAGGCACAGGTACAAGTTTTAAGTGGTTTTAAACATAGATTTTAAGCCATCTTGCAGCAACAGCACCAAGAACCCTGAACTCCCCTCCAAAAAACAGAAGCATAGACAAAAAAGAACCAGGAGTTAGTTACCTGTAAGCAAGCAACCCTGTCTGGGTCACCTGCCTTCACCCCAGCACAGTCACTGCTCTCTGCCCTCTTTCTACACCTCTCCATTCCTCATTTTTCTCTCCTTTCCCACGACTGTTTTCTTCTGATGCTTCTTCATAGTTTACGTAGCTTGTACATCATTTCCTAGGGTGATGGGTTTAGCTGCCAAACTTTTCAGTATTTAGAATGGATAGCTAGATTTAGATTAGAAACAAAACTGTGCTCTTCTGAGCTGTCCCTTCATCAGTTTTCCTGGCAAATATACTGAAGGGTTGTATTTTTATAGGCGAGCAGAACAGCTTCTGTCACAATCCAGAAAAGCTGCTTCCACTTTATCACCACTATGAAAATCATCTAGACATTTATGCTTGTTAAGATACACAAAATTACATTACATAACTCATTTCCAATAAATAAACCTTCATATTAGAATGAAAGGCAAGTGCCAACTATGGAAATGCAAACACCACATAAAGACCTTGCTACAAAATAAACTGTATTGTAATGAATATTTCATCTCCCTCCCAAGTGTCAATGATTCTAAATGCATCTATACTATGAACTGTTCTTTAATTAAAAAAAATAAAATTATATATATATATACACACTAAACCTGAAAGCTAAACATAATCTGCAACTTCTGCACAGGAAGGCTGTGTTTCCTATAGCCTTGAGTGAGGACTAAAGGCCAAGGAGTTCTAACCTGTGAATGCTGGTATAGGTTTGATCAAGTATTTACCAAAGTATCAGTCTCTGGCAGCTAAAAGAACCAACTGCAGTTAAGCATAGTACTTAAATACTATGACAAGTAAAGAATAATAAAAGATTCTGATATTTATACATGGCTAAATCTTAATTCCTAGAGTTAGAAGCAAACCACTCACTTGGAAGTCAAGCGTTCTGGCACAAGCACATTACACACACGAACATACACATACAGCTGATGGACAGTAAAAGACCCTGTATTTTGTGCCCTCCTGTTTTCAGCTCTTGGGGATACATCTGTCTAAAATAGAACCTCAAACTCAAACGCAGGGTGAACTATTTTAGTGTCAGGTCACAAATTCATGTCTCCTGTTACGCTGTTAGAGACACTCTATAACAAGCTTGCTACACAAATCTGTGAATGGCTGAAAAACAGAAGCAGAATCACAAACAGAGACATTAGCCTATACAGTTAAGAAATAAAATCAAATCTAACATGTGGCTAGTTCTGGGACCCTACTGCACTTTTGGTAGAACACCAAGAACTGAATCAGAGATGCTTTTTAACAGACAGTGGCAAATAAATAGCATCATTATTTCCCAACTCCATTTCCACTACTGCATCTCCTGTTAAGAGATGTCCCCATTAGTACCTGACAACTCATGTTTTTAAGAACTATCCTGAAAGATGCCATAGTAGTTTAAGTATATCTGTACTTTATTATAAAATTTATCTCTACAAATACTCATCACCAGAGGTAGACTATTCCTAAGGTCCTACATCCAGAAGAATGAAACATGTAACACCTGTATGGGAAACCACCTTCCAGCAGTTTTACCACCCCTGACCAGTTTGAAATTTGCATCACCGTATCAACCTAGAGTTTCACGTAAACTTACTGTCCATTGTGTCACAGAAGAGAAGCACAGCAACAGAAAAGGTACCAGAATGACTTAACACCAAGGAGATACAACGCTCTGAATAACATCAGCAGCTGGAATCTCTTCCTGAATCCCTGAGAAGACTCACAAGACCTCCCCAAGGACATTACAGCCTCTGTTAGAAGCAATACATTTACATATTAAATTATGAATATTTTATATGAAAAGATATTTATCAAATAGTTTATATTCTGCTTTTTAACCTCTATTCTAATACTCTGGCTTCTGCATATATTTAGCCAATGTTCCATCCTAGAAGTAGTATATATTATGGTTCCTTCCTCCTCTAACTAATCTATGTTCTAATCTACTCATCATTTAAGGAAAAAGATGATATCACACAGGACATTTACAGAACCATTTTTTTACACCAGGTGATTAGAACACAAGGCTGAATTGCGGGTAACACAACAGTGGGGAATTTGTTAGTGGCAAAAAGGTGGATTGTAATTCCTTAGGAAAAGAAAAACCATGTTGTCAGATGCAAGACCAGCAAACAGGGACCAGAAAGTTCTTCTGCTACTTTTTCACCGATAACACCCTTGGTTAGCATCCTGACAGAACAGAGAGCAGGCTGACTGCACTACCTGCTGCAGCTGATGTTTGTAAAGCAATGCTGCTGCAGCTATGTGCACTGCAAATCCACTTTCCTAATTTCTGAACTAAAATCCAGGATTTAACTTATCACCTTGTTAGAGAAAGCATGGTAAAAATCTTCTTCACGGGACTGGGAAATTTCCAGTGCAGATTCTGTTTCTAGATAACACCTAACAAGTAGAAACATGGATTGAAAAGAAGTGCTTCTTCAGCTCAAAATAGAGTCATGATGCCACAGTCAAGTTCATTTTTAGAACGAATTTAATCTGCAAAACTGAAGTTCTCATAATTACTATCCCCATGCTTTCAGTTCTCTTTCTCTACATCCATAGTTAGTAAAACTGGCACTTTTTGTTCTGCTGAGTTTTCTGAGTTTCTTCCACATTTTTTTCATTCAAGGTTTCAGAATTTAAAAAGAACAAATGTTCCAAACTAATGCAGGAAAACTGATCACTTAAAACAACTGTCAAAAAAAGCCATTAGATCAGCCTTGTGATCATTAGGAACGATCCACTGAGACAGCAGCATATACCTGTTAGAGTATTTCAGCTCATGACTTGCTGCCAAAGCAGTCTGCCACAGGACAATACCTGAGCATTATCACTATAAATTAAGATAAGGAACATCAATTTGAAGGGAAAAGAAATGTAAGCATACATTCTATATTAAACACTTCACATGAAATTCAATTGAGTGGATGACAACTGAAAGACCAGGTAACAAAAAGATAGATACGATGTGAATAAAGAACACAGCTCGTGAGGAAGTATTCAAAAGGGCTTTTAATAGGTTTTATTTTTAAAGGACAAGGAATATGTTTTTACACAGAATGCAATTATCTCTTATTTTGGCCCGGTGACATTGCCTCTCATAAGTGCTGGGCCCAATTCAGACTCTAAACTAAGCAAAACAGCTTCAAAGGATTTGGACATTAAAAAAAAAAAAGAAAACAACAACAACAAACTCATCAAAATAACTGTTATAGAAGGCACAGAAAAGTACAGCTTTGCTTTCCCTTTGCAGCTGATGGTCACTGATGAGGCTGCCTCACTCCAGACCAGTTCCCCACTGCCTTTCTCTGCACCTCACAACAAGCATATGCAGACAACCCCACCAGAAAAGAAGTCCAATCCCTTTTCAAGTTACACAATTGTCTCACTGACTGTTTCAAACCATTGGAAAAGTCAAGACTGAAGTGTGTGGCCATGTGTAAAGCCAGAATTGTATTTCTGCCCACCTTCTCAGTTTGTCCAGTGATGGATATCACGAGTAAGGGGCTGTCCTGTTAAGTTTCAACAGCATCCTGGTCCCAGAAGCTCTGGGTGGTTTGCAGCACATTCCACCTTGATGCACTGGTGAACACATTAACCTGCCCAGCTCATGAATATCCTTCCAGAAGATTGTTATTTTGCCCCAAACACATCCCACAGTAGGCACTATGAGGTGTTGGCCTCATCAGCACAGCTCCATGTGATAGGAGAGGCTTGTTCTGTGTCGTGAGAGGCTGAAAGGAGAAAGGGAGAGGGGGATTTAAACCCCCCAGAGACCGGAGCATGTCACTCGATACGCCAAGTCACCCTACCTGTGACAGCTAATCACTGCAGTGGAGGGAATGATTCACTTCAGCAACTGTTCCAGTGCTGCCACCCTTTTTACATTAAGCAATATATACGGTCACTAGACACTGCCTCCATCATTATTTGTCCAAGCCTCCCTCAGGCACATCTTACTTTGCCTCAAAACGAAATAAAGGCCTTGTTGCAGATAGAAAGTATCTTGGTTGAAGAATCTCACAACAACGGAACACACATCTCCACCTCTCAGAACTCAGCCACGGGTCAGTTCTACACTGAAATAATGAAGGAATATTTATTTTACTGTCATTATAATGACTGACTTGATGTCTACACAGAAGAATTCTGTGATTGATTGTAACTTGCATCAGTTTTTAGACACACTTGATGAACCACTATAAAAACTATATGCTTTTTATTTCAAACCAAAATCTGAACCCAGCTTCTACCCATTAAGAATCAGAAAACCCAAAGAGCTTTTACACCAGTTTAACAGAACTGCAGTTGAGATGCACTCCTTCCAAACACGTCCCCACCTATAAGGGCTACACCAACTCCACTCAATTGTAAACACAAGGTGAAATAAAATTAAAAAAAAGAAAAAAGAAAAAAAAAGAAACAAACCAAAACTAAACCCACCACTTCTCAGAGGTGTTAAAATTCATCACGTAAAAGAAATACTGAGCATTATTACACAGCTAAGCCAAAACCACTAACGCTGGACAGACACAGTCATCACTAACAGAAGATGTCCCCGAAGAACTCAGAAGAGGATGGGCATTAGTATTTTGCCACTCTTTAGGCCAGCAGGGTATTTTCATTCCAGTAAGTGCTAGCAATAATATAGTATTCAAAGTTTTGTGAATTAAACCCTTTCAAACTCTTAGACAGAATCTACCTTAATGGATTTTTTTTCCTCTACGTTCATCTTTGCCCAAAGGCTTCGTTGTCTCATTATGTAAATGAAATTTTCACATGAAAATTAAACGTTAAAGATGTTTTTTGTAGTTCTTCAATACTGCAAATATCACATGGATGTTCACAGTAATTCAGATTAAGTATAACTGAAAGGAAATGCATCTGCTTCAAGCAATGTAACAAATTAAGAAATAACTTGGTTTTGAAATGCTTAAAAATGGAAAGTCTTATTTAGAATTAACCTCCAGAACTTTCTTTCCTATACAGAAACTTAAAACTAGGACAACATTGGTTTTATTTTGAACCATACCAAAGACTAGACTGCAAAATGCAGTTCTGAAAACACACAAGAACTTGAAGACCTGCACGTATACCTTCAGCACACTTTCCACCTCAGTGGATGGTCCTTGTAGAACCCAGCCAGCAGTCGACACCCAGCAGGAGCTCACCTAAAAAGAGGCTGCACAGTTGAAATCCAGCACCGTGTGCTCCTGAGTAGATATTCTGTCATTTTTTAAATGACAGGCATTAAGTAACACCTTTTTTTTTTTCCAATACAGAAATGTCCTAATCAGTCCTATCACAAAGCACCAGTTGTACAACAATCTTAATTTACAGGACTAAACAGACATCTCATGCCTCACCTAAACATGTTCCTTGCTACTGCTATGGGTTGTTTTATTCTCACAGAGCTTGTCATCCCTTCACAGGCCCGTGTTTTGAACGTGATTTCATTTTTTTGAGTACTAAAGGACTGAATGCCTTACTTATTTCACTCATTTCTCCCCTTGTGCCAGCAGCCCAAAAGCCTAATACTGTTACAGGTCAAGTACAACAGGACTCAAGTAGCCACCTCTTTTTTTTTTTATTATTTTCACATTTCATTAGAGATGCTTCGTATCATTTTGAAAAGCTTCCTAGTTTCTATTTTTATCTTTTTATTTTCTCTGCAGGACACTGCCAGGTAGATTTAGGAACCAAATGTTATATTTCATAAAAACAAGGCTTCACAAAACTCAAGATGAACAGAAATATTTCACAGAATCTATCAGGTTGGAAAGTATCTCAGGAGGTCACCAATTCAACTTTGTGTTTGAAACTGGGTCAACACTGAACTCAAACCAACTTGTGGAGGGCTCTGTCCAGACAGGTCTTGAAAACCTCTAAGGATGAAAGTTCAACAACTGTCTCTGGGCACGTGTATTGAAAAGAAAACAACCAAAACCACACACAAAACAAAAATCACCAAAAACAGAGCTCTGCTTTTAAAGGAGTAAAAACTAGAAATTGATTAGAAAGAGGTGACCATGAAAAGAACTGATTTCATTGATTAAAAGACAAGAAACAAAGCAGAAGCAGCAATGGTTTTATGAGATACATGGGCACAGAACCTATAAAACAAAGAAACGTTTTGAGTGCTCAATTTTAGCCTACATTCATATAAGAAAATCTATTACCTATATCATAGTTTCATAGTGTATTTGTAGCTTACATCAAGATGTTTAGCACTCAAAATGAGGATTTGTTCAGCTTATCCTTTAACTTCCAGCCACCACGGCTGGAGCGATATTATCTGTTCACGCTCATTTGGCAGCTTTCCTGACCGCTTTGATTTGAATCTCTCCTAACATGCTGACAGGACAAAAGCACACCTCATATTATGAGACTACTATTATTTAGAGACGTGATTCACCTGTCAATATAAAAAAAACCAGAGGACTCCCAACATTTCCTGAATCATATTTCAAGGTTTTGATGGCTTTTTGCTTCAAGATGTTGAACTATTTCTTGTTAATGAAATGCTTACTTTCATAAATCTTTTTATCAGACTTTGATCAGTATGTGCACATCCAACATCTGAGCACTTACCAAGTTACTGCCATTCTTGGTACAGTTGGACTTGGGAACCATCTAAGAACTACTAAAAACCTACCAAAAGGTAGGTGATCAGCTCCCACAGCACTCATACAGAAGCCTAAGCAGAAGGCAACATTTTCCTCTAACTCGCAAGTTTTCAACTGGTATTTTGTACAGAACTTGTAAAGACCACAAAAGGCATCTCAGGAAAGGAAACTTACTGTTAGTTGACTTAAGTTCACTATGCAAGTGTTCCTCATTTCCAATAGGAAATAACTTGGGCAGTTATAAGAAAGAAGAGGTTGGAAACCACTGACTACACTTCTCTAAACTTGGAAGCTGAAATAAAAGAAGAGAAAGTGGTCACTGCATTTTAGCAGATGAAGAATTACAGCTAAATAACCTCTCGTCTGATAGCAGCCTTTTTTCTTCAGTTCCTGGAAGTCTAAGTCGAATTCCCCAAGCCACTAGTGCACTGTAGGACATGCTCAGCAGAGACTACTGAGGTATCCTCCCAAAACAAGCATCAGAACTGAATGCCAAAGTTGTGAAATAATTACTGCTCTGTGAATTTGAGCAGCTACTTGCAGCTCTACAGATTTATAAACAGGAAGTGTGAAGCTATGCATTCATACCTGCTTTAATCATATGACAGAGCCCTAAAGCCATCAAATACTGGCTGACATAACAAGTCTCGCTGTATAATCTAGACTGTCTCAACAGTGGATCCTATTCATTCTGATAGCTTAAGAAAAAAACCCAACCACCAAAGAGAAAAGAAGGCTGACAGAGATCTAGGCATTTTCACCACATCCGTCTAAAAACTGAAAGCTCCTTAAACAGAAGGCCATGGGTTTGTACCCCTAGGAAACAATATATTCTGAAGAACCTTCACCTACCTATGGTGTTCAAGCACTGATTTTCAGATACGAGAGAAAAGAAAGGAGAACAAATGCCTTCGTGGGATACAGAAAGAAGAGAATAAACCACTCAAATGGTTTCCTGATCATTTTTCCTAAGAATACATCTGAGATTTAGAAAGGTGATTTCCTAGTCTGGAGTAATAAAAAGCAGTCTTCCATGGGCTCAAGGGCTAAATCCATGGATTTTGTCACCAGGTTGAGAATAAGACATCCTCAAATAGATGGTTAGAAACGTGCACACGTTTTCCATCATCCCTTTGTCAGATTTATTACATCTGTACTCTTGAGGACGTTAATGACCAGACACCAGATATATATGCCTTGATTTAAATAAAACAAATGTAGCTATTTTTCAAATTCAATCAAGCCACAAAAGGTCATTAGCAAGATTTATCCTCTGCCCATCACATAACATCAGTCATCACTGCAAAGCACACTAACCAGCCTTTTTGGGGACTGAAGCAGGTTTTCATTGTTTTGACAGGCTCGCTGTTCTACAATTGGTGGCATCTCTGAGATACACAAAAAGGAAAGAAAACTGTCTGCAAAACCTACTATTCCATGGCCTCTTCCAAGACACATCCTGTGAAGTTGATACACCTGCAGGCTTTGCCTCAGTATTAGCTGGCATTTTAATTGCATGCACATTCCTGAAAGGCAACGCTATTTTTATTTTGTCTTTTTGCTCCTTTTTCTCAGAGATCGTTGTGCACAAAGCAAAACAAATGGATCTACCAGTAGCCACTCATTTCTCCAAACAGTTCTCCCTTCTTCCATCCCAGCATATACACAACAGGAACTTCACCTTGCTTTAAGCAGAAAGAAAACCCCACCTTCCTCTCCGGCACAAATTTCACAGATCCACGATTATTCATTGGCATTTCTTTCATTTAAGTGGTTACCTGACTGGATAGTTAGCACACAGAAGCTGAAAGTGGCCCGAGTTGGCATGACCTGCTTTAAGCAGCATTCACGGCAATTTTGCCTATAAATTCTACAACCTCGTAATTTTCAACTACCTTCATAAATTTACACTCAGCCTGAGATTACCTTCTGGAAGGTACTTAAGCAGAATACATGAACAGTCACTGGAAATACAGCCCTTCAGGGGCTGAAGGAAGTTACCCATCAATACCACAAAGTCATCCCTTTCCTGGGGAATCCGTACTAAACCATTCTCTACACAACACAGCATAGTGCAGGAGCTGCTGTACTGGAGCAAACACAATAGGAAGAGAAAGTTCTTCCTTGAATAAAGTTTTATTGGCCCAAAGACAACCCCTTAAGGAGCTGGGTGTCAAGGCTGCCAGCAGAACGAGTAAAAGATAAGGCAGACTTTGAGCAGCATGTCCCTGGCGTGAGGCAAGGCCTAGCACTGGGCAGTTCTCAGGAGTGAGCAGCCAGGCAGCCTGATGAGCAGAATGGGAGTAGAGGAGTCAAATCAGAGGCACACGTTGGAAAAGGCACCAAACCAAAAGGGCACACTGACTGAATCAGGAAGCCAATCTGACCTAGGAAGAAAACTGCTGTTGGAGCTTAGGGCTAAGGAAAATAAAACAGCAAACTCCAGAGCCACCCCAACAGTTTGATAAAATAATCGGTGACCTTATGCCCAGTCTGGAATCAAGTGTTTCTTTTACTTCACCTATAATGACCCATCCATGAATGGGTCCTCAGAAAGAAGTCATCTTCAGAAGGAGGTCTGCAGGGTCAGAATGAGCTCTCTCGAGTTCACAATCCATACTTTTTCCAGAGCAACAGGCAAAGTAGTGCCTCTGGCTACTCTAAATCAGAGAACTGTAATTTGGCAATATTCCTATCAAGAGATGTCTGAAATAGCATCCCTTACTTATCACTCCCAAACTACGCAACCAGACGCGGATTTTACAGAGCACCAGGGAAAAAGGGAGACTGACAAGACTCAGCATGACCTGCACTGAGTGGACACAAGACAACTTTGTCATGCTCGTCCACACTGCCACATCACCCGCAGCACAGTCAGCTGCCTGTGCCAACCAGCAGAAAAAAGTAATAATAATTGCAGCACTCTCTCATGCTCCAGGGTGCAAAAGGCCATTAACACTAGACAGCTCTCACGTGTTCATCTCCTCGAATAGAAGTTACATCTCAGCTACAGTTATTTATATTGTGAGCGTTTAAGCGCAAAAACTCTTCTCACCTTCACAACCTTTGGTTACTCCCAAAATGGAATTGCAATAAATAAAATCGCGGCCGTCGGCAGCTGAAAAGTCAGCTTGATTTGCTGAAGTGTACAGAGCCAGCAGCAGTCGCTGCATTTTTCCTGATACTGTGGAACTAGCATCTCAAAACCAGGATCACTGTAAGATTCTGACTGATTCTTCAATACAGTTAACCACTATTGATTACAGGTGAAGGATTGGCAGTTGAAGAATGTATCCATATCACCCAATACAATACTTTCTTGGCATTTAACGAGCAGGACGCAAGGTTAGGGAAGGCAGAGCTAATTGGACATAAATACATGGGGCTTTCTTTTTTAATGTTTATGTTTTTCCAGTATCACTCTTTGTGTCCAGAGAAATGCCTCAAGTACCGGTATCTGTGCAAGTAAGAACGGCCTAACAAATAATGTTTTGATAACTAGCCTGTTTTATACATACAGTGATTCACTGGTTAAGTAAACAACATAGTTATTTAGCAAAACATCAATTTATATTAGTGAGCCTAAAACAACCTTTCTGCTCTCCTACAGAAAAACAATATTAAATGCCTCATACGGGTAGAATAACATCAAAGAAAAATACTACATTCACTGTGCAAGAAATAATTTTAAATAACTTCAAAATAAGATGGATTTTTTTATTTAAGTCAGATAAACTACTCGTCTTGAAACATCCAGATCGATTCCCTAGATTTTTAAGCAGTATGAGTTAGATTTAAACTCAAACTAAAAAAAATGCTTTTTCTTATTTAAGAACTTTGAAATATACATCTTGACCAAATGAATGCATTTTTCACCAAAGAGCTTATTTGAAAGACTTCTGGTTATATTCAACTTCACACCTCTACCAAGCTACATTTATGACTCCAGCTGCTCTAAAAATACACACACCGATGCTTTTAAAGACTTCCTATACTTTCACTAAAAGTGAAATTCTTTAAGGCCCTCATGTTTAAAATCTGTAATGAAAGTGAGTGAGTCACGTTTGTTTCTTCTGCTTGACAGTATGTTGCTCCATTTCCTATTTGACACGGCATCCCTCAGAGACTTCATCATAAAATAAAATAAATAAATAAAAATATTTAATAAAAACCCCATTTCACATTAATTTCTTTCTCCTTCAATTAACACTCAAGTGTTTCCTGCCAGTTTTCCCTTATCAATTGTTACAGGCTTCTCAGATGTAAGCAGAAATGAAAAGGGCAGCCATGTATTGGTTTAAGCTTACAAATTCTATCAGTGCTTTATCTCAAACAGGTGAGCGGCTTTAACTGCCCACACTGCATCACATGAATACACAACACAGCAGCAATTTTAAAAACCTATCCTCTCTGCAAACCATTTACAGCTGAAAGTTACTGTTCCTCTTTGTCCTTGGACTTGGATACCAGTTCTAGAGCAAGGTAGCTGACAGGGTGTAGCTTGGCTGTCGCCTTGGAGCCCTGCAGCTGCAAGTATTCAGCACCGAGCTTGTTTATGTTTTCCCTTCGCTAGCTCCTCTTTAAACGCTCCAGGAGGAATCCAGGAACGGACTAAACCGGCAACATGTGCAATAAACCGCGAAAGCCACATCCATCTTTCCAGCCGGCGATGCAGATGCGTGGTCCCCGTCACGGAGAGCGGCAAGTAAACACGCGGAGCCAGGAGGCTAGAGAGAGCCGAGAGGTGACAGGCAGCGCGGGGAGAGGAGCGGCGCGGCCAGTCCCGTCCCCCCGGCACGGCCGGATTGCCCAACGCCGCTCGCCGGGGCGGCTTGCAGAGCCGGCGAGCGACGGGCGAAGGCAAGGCCGAGGGCTGCGAGACACCGGGAGGGTCTGGCGGCACCAGCGCCCGCCGAGTGCCTCTGCCCCTCATCACCCTCCCTGCCTCCCTGGCCGCGGGGCTGAGCGGCGGGAGCGGGACGGCACCGCCGAGGGCCACCGGTGCCAAGGCGTGGGGGCGGCCGGGAGAGGAGGATCCTGCCCGCGGCTGCTGCCCAGGCCCCAGCATTGGGAG